>VZTA01003486.1:82542-142060 GCA_013398855.1 Mohoua ochrocephala
CTGGAGGAGGACGGAAATGTGACTGAACGGAGGAGACTGCAAAGTGTTACCGTGGCCTGCGCTCCCCCCCGGTCCTTTCCCCACGTTCACACAACACTTTGACTCCAGGAGGAGAAGGGGGGTGCTGGATGGGGCGAGCAGCGCTGACAGCCCCGGCAGTGAGCACGCCGAAGTGCGAGCCCGGCGCTGTGCAAAAATGTGAGCAAAGCCGAGTTATTGCCTCTGTCCGGGCCGGGGGGGGGGGGGNCAGAGGGGCTTTCCTCTTGGATTTGTGTCCATGCCAAAGTCCTGTGCCACCATCGTGTGCCTTGGCCGTGCAGCAAGCTGCGGCGATGCAAAATATTAAAATTTAAACTCCTCGGCTCTTCGTGCTCCAACGATAGGGTTGAGGTTGCGAGGGAAGCCAAAAAGATTGAAAGTTAAGGCTCTGACACGCCATCCTTCACTCGTCACTCGGGAGGTGGTCAAAGCGTGTGCTGACGGGAGAGGGAGATCTTGGGGTGAAGAGGGAACAAGGTGACAGCCGAACTTTGAATTTCCTATCTTACGTGTGGCAATTTCACATCCTTGCCCTTTACTGAAAAGCATCATGGTTCTCTTGGATTGAACTTCCTTGTTTTTATTTTTACAAGAAGTCATCCCTGGGAGTGAAAAGCCGTTGTTGTTTTGGAGCTGTTCTTGCCTTTTGGGTAGAGAAGTGGCCTCCCCAAAGCAAAAATGCTCTTATCTCATAGTTAATATGCATCCAGGCAGTGATCTATAAAAAAATATATATCCAGAGGCTGGCACTCTTAAGGTTAAAGGGAGGCAGATAGCCTTCAGGAGACTTGACAGAAGATGTCTTACTGTACAGCTGGTGCTCATGTATCTCTCGTTAATGGAGTTACATCTGTGATGCCATGGGTGAACAGACCCTGGAGAAGTCAGTGGAAGGTGCCCCGGGTGGGCTTGTGTTTTAAGCAAGTTGACTGTCAAGCAGAGGTGCTGAACTGATAGACTAGAAAGAAGACCAAAGGCCTGTATTCCCAAGACAGATAAATCATGGCTAATTGCTTTGGCAAGTTTCCCCATACTCATAATGTGGCTTAAGCCAATCTTGAAGGGATCATCCCTGGAAATGAGAGAGAAATTTAGGAACCACTCTGCATCTCAAGGGATTGCCAAAACCTTGCTTTGACTTTGGAAAAAGTTCTGTTGGGTTTGTGGAGTTGGGCCTGCAGACTGTGCTGTGGCCGGTACTTGCTCTTCGCGTGTTGCTGTGTTTGATCAAAGATGGACAATGAGATATCGGTTTCGATGGGCGCAAAGAAATGACCAGAAAAATTCTGTTTGCTGGGCATTGGACTGAGGCTAAGAATGACCATTGTGCATGACTCTTCTTGGCTGTCTTAAATGGTCTTCAAAACGTTGACTTGTTGGCTCGGTAGTCTGTCGGGCACAGTTGTCCTTTGGGCACGTGGTGCGTGATGGCCATTGCGCGAAATCCGCTTTTGAAGAACACCTGAAGAGATACTTTTAAATCTTAAAAATCAGACACGTTCTTTAATCGTGCGAGTGCAAAGTTTAGTTAAGATGCCAAAATCGTTAATGCTTTTGGACTCACGTGTGGTCAAGCTGTCTCTTTTTTCTAAATTGTTGTTCATTTTTGACATGTTTTGTCTTATAATGAATTTTCTAATCATGTCTGAAAAATCATAAAATCATAAATAATTTAAATATAGTGAGCACTAATTTGGGAAGGACATAGCTGCAAGTTGACCTGAAATGTTAACTATTAAGTAATTTAAACTGTTAATGTGAACTGCCCGTGTTATTGACTGCAGGTTTACTTCTGTTTCATGATTGTCTTCTTTATAAGTCATGCAATACAGTGTTCTTTGAATCTGGTGTTTGAAATCCGTTTGTTAAACTTCCATTTTTCCTTCTGGATCTTGATCTGGTGTCTTGATCAAAAAAAAGTTGTGTAATCTATTTGCAATTGTTTGCTTAAGTATGCATGCCAACTATTTCTGCTGATATGTGTCATGGTTCTTCGAAAATACAAATGAAAAATCGTCTTATAAAAAAATAAAGGTAAGTTCGTTTTTCTTAAAAAAAAAAAAAAATCGTAATGGGTTCACTTGTTTGTGGGATTATTTTTATTCTGGATGTCATCCCTGAAGAGAGGGAGCCGATCTCTATGTAGGCCAGTGATTTGGAATTCAAAGATCAAGACCTTGAAATGTACTAATGGACTGGCAGTGTGACTGTTGGGCTGGCTGTGTATCCTCAATGTCATCTGTTCCCGTGCATTTTAGAGGTTGTGGTGATGACTACCTGCTCTTTTTTTGCCTTTTTTTTTTTTTTCTTTTTTAACTGGGGTAGAAACTTTTATTGGAAAACGTTGAAGAGATTCTTTTCTAGATGGAAAATGAAACTATCAGTAATGTTGCCAGCCTCTGTGGATGAGGCAAATAACGTAGTTTTTCTGTTTGCAAGTTTGAGTCTTCAAGGGACAACGTGTTTGTTAGTGAGGCGGACAGACATGGAGAAACTAGTGAACAGGACAGGTAAAGGAAAACATAAGGAAAGGTGCCGTTGTGTTTTTATTTCCCTGAGTTTGTTTCAATAGGCATTGACATCTTGTGGCACCTCTGTTTGTATGTGCCTGCTGCCATTTGTTAGAGTGGTTTTTGAAAAATCCTTTGTACAGCCTTTGGGCAAGTGGTGAGGTTACCTTCTTTTCCAGTGTGACAACTTTCCTTGGGTTTACCGACCTGTTTCCCACCAAACATTGATACTTGTTCTCATCATCTTCACGGGAGTAATTAGAAGTAGGGTATGCACCTTTTTTCCAAGGTTCTTTCGGAAGCAAACCGTGTTTGCTCTCTCAGCAGTCAAATCCCTTGACCTCCTTTGGCAAACTCTTGCAGTGATGTTTAGGATTGAAGTCATCCTGAGTTGTGGTTGGCATGACAAGTTTGTTGGATGAAATGTGGAAATGATTCCATGGAAGTGCTCCCTGGGACACCTGTGTGCTAGCCAGCAGGTCAGACGTACCAAGTGGCGGTCGGTGGACAACTCCTAATCTGTGCCGAGTGTGGAAGAGTCTCTTTCCCATAAAATTTAATAACTTGTTTTTGTATTAGGTGAGCTGGAATTATATTGAAGTTCTCTGCTGTTGGACATTATATCTAGTCAAACTACTGAGTGTTTCTGTCTTTCCTCAGGGAACTCCTGGTATGGCTGATAGTGTGCATGGCCCACTGGATCCATTTGTGTAACTCTTGCTAGGCTTGGGCCATGATTGCGGCTCTTATCAAAACATTTTTACTGGGTTTTACTAATAAGTGAGCAAAACAGTTTGTGTGAACTTTGCTGGTGCACCTATGCCTCGATGCCTTTCCTTCACTCTGTATTTCACCTTGACGTTGCTCATAAACCTAGTGTTTTAAGGTGTCTTAACCAATTTCCATTAAAATATTATAGATTAACGTATTGAAAGTCCTGTACTTCAAAATTATACACTTTTGTATGTTTTATAGAATGGAAAATAACTTTTTTTTTTCTAAAATTCTTCCAGTGCCTTGCGAAAAACATATGCATTTTTTCATACTGGTGTGTAGTATTCTCAAGGTGATACTTCACTTCCAATGATGATTCAGTACTTTTGGTTTTATTTTTAGAACTAAAGCCTTTGACATTAAATTATACAGATACAGTGAAATTACAAACTGAAACAAATTTCAAGAGCAACTGGCTGAAGTTCTATGGCCTTGCATTAAGCTATGTGTCAGGTTTAATCACCTAATAAGTAAGCCCAAAGACACGTATTCCAAGAAAATTTAAACTTTGTGTATACAGTAGTGGCCACAAGTCAGAAAAAGTGATCCTGTGGGCTGTTCTTCATCTTCTGTGCTAGTATTTAAATGACAGAGTGTAGAAAACTGATGGAGAAATGCTGTCATTTTGTCGAAAATTTGATACTGCATAGGAATTACCCACTTAAACCCAAAGTTTCTCTCACAGCCCTAGTAACACTGAGACGATCAAATCTTCGTCATGTTTTGTGTGCATTTTCTGGAAAGTTTAAACATTTGTTTTGCTTAAGTTAACTGAAAGGGTAAATCCATTATCTACAGTGTGCAGCTTGGAGTTTGTTGTAATTTCTTATGGCTATTTGATGGAAAAATTACTATTAACAACAAATTAGAATTGGCCGTTCAGGCAATAGCCAATTTTTTCCTCATTGAAATGGATTGTTTTCGTTCAACCTGTCTTGCAGGAAGTCCAGATTGTCTTGGGATCTATCTTCTGCTGCTTGTTTCTGATGTGTTGATTCCCAAGACTTGGTTAAAGATCTTGTTCGTAAGGAGGGTCTTATAATCATTGAGGTGTAATGCCTGAGTTTTTGTGATTTTATTTTGACAGCAGGTGGAAATGTTACTGCTTGTTTCAGGAGAGGTAGAAGACTTAGGTTTACTTGACTGACCCTACCCAACTAGGACTAGGAATTTACATCAGATGTGTTTGTCTTGCTTCCACCCCTTAGGAACTACACATCTGACTTAAAATAGTGTTGAGGATTAGCTGTTCATCCTCCACGGGTGACTTTCACTTCTTTAAACCAGAGCATGAATACAAGAGCACCGCGGGAATGGAGCCATCACATTTAGTGCAAGAAACTTGACTTTTCCATGTCCCTTACCAAGCTGTTTTTCACCAGCTTGAGTTAGCCCCAGAACTCTGGACAAAATTGAGGACTAGTGCCCCCCCCGTCTTCTGGTGCTGCTGCAGGGGAAGTGCTTGAGCTGGCCCCGTGGTTTACACCAGTGTGCCCTGCCCTCCGCAGTGCCGCTGGCTTGGCAAGGCTCGGGGCTGCTCCCAGGGTGAGCTCAAACACATGCAAGCAAAGGAATGAGCCTCTGTCTGTGTCCCATGTAGAACACAAATGGTTCACAGATAAGGAGATGTCTTAGCAGGTTTTATGCACAAAACTCTTTTGTATGTACACGTGCAAAATCAGTGTAGTAAAAAAAAAAAGGTTTTATTTTTTCTGTATAACTTATTTTGAATTGCTTATGTCCATCACAGCAAAAAAAAGATGGAAGGGAGAGAAAGTGGGAAAAGGGGAGAGATGCCTCGTCCATAAAGCATGTAGGGCTCTGATAATTCTTAATCTTCGCAGTGTGTCTTTTACTGTGATTTAATTTCTTGAGTTTTTTGGTCAATCAGAGGTTTACTGCTGTGGTGCCAGTCACGTTTAGAGATACAGAACAATTACTTCCAACTTGCAAGACTATACTATCACAGAAGGTTGCTTCCACTATGCCGATGTTCGGTACCTCTTGAATGAGGATAAATTATCGGACACAAAGAACTTAATGAGACATGCCACGGCCCCTTGTTCTTCAGGAAGGTTGGCGTAGCTGGAACAGCATCAGTGGTGCTGTGTCCCTTTTAGACCTCTCAGTTAGGTGCAGCTTCATTTCTTCCTGACTGCCGCAGCATTTCTGATCTGTGCCAAAGCAGTAGAAAATACCAAGTTACCAACAGTTATGCTTTCATCTTATTCAACCAGAATATGTGATAACTGGATGTGCAGATCTGTTGGCTATAACAGATAAGCAGCCTTATAATGCCACTCTCATTCTTCTGTAATAAATTCCAAACCTGCTGTTACTGGGCAGTGTGCTATTTGTGTTATTTTTGTGTATCTGTTGGAAGCACAAGCTCCACAAACTGTATTTGCAGGGTAAAAAGGGATGCGCAAGTCTCTCCTGGTTCTCATCTGTGCCTTTGAGGTTTTGAATGGCTGAATGCCATGTGATAGATATTAGGGGTCAATAAATACAGGGTTGATTATTTGTTACTCTTAGAATAAAATACTTATAATTCACATATTGAACATACCATGTGGTTTCTCTGACAGTATGTTGTTAGTCCCGAAAATATCTTAAAAGTTTGGTATTTTATACTATCAATTGTATTTTCCAGAACTGTAGTATCTCTCTAAGAAGAGCTTTTATTTTTCTAATTTCTGATGAGCTTTTAATATTTACACACAAGAATTTTGTGCTCTTTGAAATGATTTCTTTGAACTTCTCTCCATATTACTTAGAGGAAAAGAAAACTGGCATGTTACCGGCTCAGTACACTATAAAGGCAAAAATATTTACTGTTTTCATAAACATCCTCAGAAGATTTACATGTGTCCCTTAATGGTGACCTGTGGCAGATATTTTTCAAGGCATCTATTAATATGTATGAATACATAGAATGGATATGGATTAAAAAACATTTTTTAATCATAGCTTTACATTTTTAAATTCCTTTAAAGCCACTTTGGTAGCATTAATTGCAAAATAAAGAAACTATTTTCTAAGTATCTTTTAACCGTAAGTTAGTTGTATTGAATAATGAAACTACTGTAACTCAGTTTTGTTGTGATTCTTCAGTGAGGCTTCACATTTTATAATCACAGTACTTACAATAAATTAGTAAAGCTCTGATCAAATCTTTCTTCTTGGCCATGTTAAGTCTGAGGGTTTGTTTCATTTCTTTTGTGGGGAAAGATAAGGTATGTATTTCAAGTGGCCTAACCACATTTGTAGTTATGCCTCTCTAACTCTTCTGCCCCCACAGTTTCTGAGAGTTTACGCCTTTTAAGGAAATTAAGTGTTAATGCTTATTCTTTGCTGATTGTCATAGTAGCACATGAAAAATCAAAACTCAGTTGGTTTTTTTAATATCTTGGATTGATAGGGAAGGAAGGAGATACACATTTTTAAAATTTTCGTTTCTTTCTTTCTTTTTTTTTTGTTCGGTTTGGTTTTTTTGTTTAAGTGACTTTGTGGTTTTCATTTTGCAGAGAGATTTAAATACTTCTCTAAGCATCTCCGCTTCCTGTAAAATACACTTCCAGATTACGGAAATTTGCTTGGTTTAGGGAATAAGAAAAAAATTCGGCTTTACTTTGGAGATGCCACAGTTTAAAGCAAGTTGTGGGAAGTATATTGTGATGTATTTATCACAGAAAAATCCTAGATGTACATTTTGTAAATAGGTATGTAGGGGAACCATTGAGGTACATTCTTAAGTATGTTGAAATGGATATATATCGATTCCAAAATACCTTCAAGACTGTGATGTGTCGAATGTTGTACTCAATGGATATTCAGAAGTCTGTAATTTATGAAGTTCTTTCCATTAAATGCAGTTCTTCAATGAAGCATCATCAGGAAGGATATTGATAACATTTTTGTTACCAATAACTAGACGTACGAAGGGTACAAAACAGTTCAACGTGAATTTGTGAGAGTTAGCTGGAGTGTAGTTTGGCTAGTTGCTAAATCGTGCTCATTTGTTGTGTTTTGATTTCAGCACCTGATTTTCTCCAGTTCTGTGTAGGTATAAAACATAGCTCGTGCTAGCACAGTGTGACAATTCCATTTTACTTTAGTGGCGAGGTCACTTGCGAGGGTAAAACCAACAGACCTGGGATTGTGTCTGTGAGAAATAATGGGAATGTAGGAGTCTATGTACTGACACAAAAGACCCATCCAGTTCAGCACCCCGATTGCTGTCACAGGTCCATAATGTCTTACTGTAGAGCGAAAAAGATGGGAAATGTGGCACAGCAATAGTCATTGGGAGCTTTCGTGGCTGGCTTTGTTGGGACAAGGCAGATTTCAGCCTTGGTTATAAAATACCAGCAGCATGACCTGAGCTGCCCAGATGTTCAGAGCCCATGTTCATTACCTGTGCACATCTGCCAGGGGGTTGTGGCTGCGGGCCACAAATACATTGGTGCTGCTGAATTCTGTATTAACTTGAACTCAAATTTTTCAAGAAGAAGTTGTTAGTGTATGTGATCAAACACAACAAACACCAACTCTGTGTAAAACTTCAAGCCATCAGCAGTGTATGCTCTAGATACCTACAGAGTCTTCAGTGCAGCCGTGATGTGCTTAAGGGCTGTGTCCCAAAATAAGGTCTAGCTGGCAGCTTTGTGTGAGTACACTCCACCTAGAAAATTTGGAGAGAGGAATGTGCCCACTAAATAAAACAAATTGTAACAGCACTTGTAATAATAACTCTAGGAATTAATCTCATTATTTGATATTACTACTGTTTTGTAGGTATAAACCATGGTAGATGGTACTGAAGTATAATATATAAAATTAGGAAGATTGATGGAAAACTTTTCTGAAAACAGGAAAAACCAGTGGTTTTTTCTCCTCTCTAGGCATTTTGTCATATAGTTACTTTATGTCGTAACTCTTAGGTGGCCACTCATGTTTTCAAGACTAGCACATTTTTTCTCACTTGTTTATGTCACAGATAAGGACCAAACTTGATCTTGGATTAGCAGTGCTTTCTAAGAGCAAAGCAATGATGTTTACATCAGACTGCGAATCTTGAGCTTTTGTTCTTAGTGTATTTTTCTGTGGAATTAGTTTGTAAATAAAGTTGTTCTAAATAGATATATTCAAAGCGACTTGTCAGTTGAGTGAGCATTTCCAGGAAAACAATTTCTAATGTTTCCTGAAAATGATGCTTCGACCCCAGCTTGCCACCCTCCTTTGCAGCTGAAGGAGTAACTAACTAGATGTCCAAGCATTCCCAAGTGTAACAGATGATTTAATGGAGTGCAGTTTTAGAGCAGTCAATCAGTTTTCACTTGTGATATGGTAAAGTCAGAAGTTTCAAAGATAAAATTTAAACTGTTGGTGCACATCAGGTTTTTCATAATATGTGTATGTAGAGAAGGTTAAAGCCCAGCTTTGAAATTTGTTCTTTTCTTTGTCTGATTCATATGCTTGGTGTTACGTACTTTGGGTTTTGATTTGAGTGTACAAAAGGGTATGTGTTGAGTGGGAGAAAAAAGGACACTTGATCTCTATTTGGTTTTAATCTGAAAAAAACTTCCATAAGACACTATAATATGGAAGTCTAGGACAAGTTTATCATCATGACTTTTGAAGGCATTGGCTTCCAGAGAATTAACGTTGGAATGAGCTGTATTTTTACCCAAGTCATCAAGGAATGACGATCAATAACAACAAAGAATTTTTTTCCAGATGCTGAAGGCAAATAAGTTAGCTTCCCGCTTCAAAAGATCCATCAGTGTTGCAGATTCTGTTTCACTCGTGTTAGAGACATCTCTCTTCTATCAGGGCAGCTCCTTAATTGATTTGTTTTTCCTCTCTCCCACATTGTACTCATCAGCTCTCTTGAGGTTTGTGCTTATTTATTTAAACCACCCAAGAATAAAATATGAAGTTCTGAATGAGAAGATGGAAATCACTGTATTTAAGGATGCTTCCTTGAGATGTAACACTGTAGGACTGTTAAAACATGGAGGCTGGTGCATCAAGCAGTTGTTGATTTGACAGCTTATGTCCATGACTACAGAAACCGAATGGATATGAAGGATTACTATTTAGCAAAACTTTAAAACCATACAAAGATGGGATCTTGTTCATTTTTTAATCAGCAGGATACAGATGTCGCAGTTGTATGCAAACCGTACCGTGCTTCTCTACTTTCGTATCAATAAAGATTCAATAACACGGTTGCCTGTCTTTTATTGGATTTTTATTTTAAATGCTTATTGAGGAAAATCATTAAAACACCTTATCTTTAAAACCAATTTTTTACAAGGATCGATTTAGATTTTAAGTTCAGTTTTGCCCTGAAACTGGTGTGATACAGAACAAATGTATTGAATAAGATGGTGTTTTGGAGGTTATCTACACATGCCTCAAAACATGGATTTAGTGGGGAGATAGAATGAGCACTGCGTTGTGATATGGTTTTTGTCCCCATGAACGTTAGGTTTTGAGCCACTTATAGTGACAGATGAAACTTTACTGTTGTTCATTTATATCTATACCCATATTATTTTCCTACATTTATCCAGATGAAATCACTTGCTATGCTCTGTTCTTCATACCTTTGGATACTTACGAAAAGAAAGCAATGATGGAAAGCTATCAGTTAGGTTATACTTAAAGAGTGTGAGATATATTTTTTCAGTGCAAGTGAAGATCTTACTTAAACATAATGCTGGTATTAGTCTGTGAAATGTGAAGTTCTTTATTTGAATATATTCAGTATTAATTGAGTTATCCAATGCTGAGGTCCTTACTCAAGTAATTACAAACTAGTTTTAAAACTATTTTCTAAAAAATTCAGTCCTTCACACCTGAACATACATATACACACACACACACACACATATATATATCTGATCAAAGCTAAGAAGTGTAACAACACTGATTCCTTGCATTTCTTTATTATGGCATTTTTATTGTCAAACAAAAGTAATGGGAATTAATGAGAGTCATCATTCTAGCCTATATATCTCTATATATAGGTTTATTATTTCTATTAGTAAAATAATGCTTTATTTGGCTCTTTATTTTTTCTTATGTACACTTGTTTATGCTTATGAAGCTCGAACCAAAAGTGTGTGACTAAAAGTGATTAATTTGGAGAAAGGGATTGTCTTGGGGTGACTTTATGATGTGTATCCCCTATTGCCGCTCTAGCATATCTCTATATGCTAAATAAAGACCTAAAGTATAGTGAGACAGTAAATTATGAGAAGGGAAAGAAGTAGTTAGTGCTTGACTGTAGAACCAGTGGAATTTTATCTTGTGCTTTTCACTAAATGAATGCTCCCTTTCGATTCATGTGTCCTTTTTGTCCAATATTTGAGTTCTACTTTCCCAACACTTTCTAAATACCTGACTTTCTCATTTTCAGTCAAACCACCAGAAAATTCTTTTTCCATCCAACTTGTTCAGAAAAGGGCACTTTCAGTGTGGAATTAGTTGTCTATTGATTGCAAAATAAGGATGTTTTTTATTTTTCTGCAAGAATTTGGAACTTGGTTACGGAGTGAGAGAAAGGCCTATGCGTTAAAACTGCTTTATCTTTTGTAGAAAGATGGGTAGGCAGGGGTTGTTGAGTAAAAATGGAGGCTGTCATCATTAGGACACCTGAGTGCTGTCTCAAAAAATGTAGTTCTCTCTTTTCTCTGTCACAGTCTAGCATTGAGCGTATCACTCAGACTGGGTATTTCAGAAATGATTGCTAATCATTTGCTCATCTCCCTGACAAAGTTTGAGTCCCTGAGCCAAAGCACAAGCAGAATAAAGCCTTTTTCTTTTTTGTTTTTCTTTTTTTCCCCCAAGTAAATATTGTCAGAACATCTTAGAATGAAGTAGAGCTGGCTAATTGGGTCTGATGAAGAGAAGCTGTGCTCCAAGTACAAGCTACAGACAGACCTGTCCCCTTTTATGTTGGTGTTTGGTTTGGTTTTCGTGGGGCTAACTGCAGAGAGGTATTCCACTTGCATGCAGTGTTACCTTTGATGTCCTCTGCAGTCAGTGAGGACTTTAGGCCAGAAGACCCTTTAGACCATTTAAGTGAAATTTCTCTAAAAGGTCATAGACTTCATCCCCTTCCTCTGGAAAAAAAAAAAAAAGAATAGAAAGGTTAATTGGGTTAATTTAGTCAGTTAAGTTAAATATACTTAAATGTGGCCGCCTAAGCAGTAAGGTTTTGTTTCCTTTTTCTACAGTCTTCTGATCCTAATGCAGGATAATACCCAACTTTTCATTCATTATAGGCCCTCCCTAGGGACTGTAAACTGTGTTAGTAGGTGAATGTTGCTAAGGGATTGTACTGTTGAAGCATAAAGGGTTTAGGCACAGCACTGAGCTACTATGGGGTAAGCTAAGGTTTGTCATCTGAGTGACAATAACTGATCAAATTGTGGTTTTAAATAATTGTTGTATTTTACTTCCTTTTACATTAAATCTTGGAAGATGTTTGGGTGGCTATGCTTTATGATTGACTTCAGTAGTTGCTCAGCTGTTCCTTCTGTTTGAGGCACCACAGTAGCTTGGCCATGTTTTAAGAGGATTGGAAAATCGATCTGGCATAATTAAAAACAACCAAACAACCAAACAAAAAACTCTGGCTCAGAAATGTTTGGTTGAAGCAGTTCCTCAGCCTGTTTCTGTGCGTGGCCATACACGTATTTGCCAGGATGACAAAGCAGGTGTGGAAGGTTATTGAAGCTGTTGAGCCTCTGAGTGATGACCACAAAAAGCCAGCCTCAGTGAGCAAGCCCTGAGACCAGGGGAAAAAGTTTGTGTAGCCTGACGGTGTTTGTGTTGGTTTATCCCTTAGTGTTTCTTGGAATGGCGTGATATTTAACATGTAGGAGACTGTCTATTCCTTGTCCACTTTCAACTGTGAGTACTAGGGCACTCTTCTCTACAGCTTAAACAAATTTAAGTGCCACAAGCCTTGCTTGCCGCCACTGTCTTCTCCAGGAAACCGCTCATTCTTCCTCCTTCCTTTGCACCCACACTGATTTCTGTCGCTAGGTGAGGTGAATGCTCATTAAGGAAGCTTGCCTAGTTGAAGGTTGCCCACTGCTTTTATAGAAATAATTTTCTGGCAGTTTATTGACTGGTCAAGGTTGAAACCCAAGAGGTGCCACTTCAAGGGAAGAAACAGGAATATATGTCATGTTCGAAGAGAGACAGGAGAAAATGGGTTAGATGTGGGGGGATGGTTGCAGCAATGACTTGGCTCTGTTTAAAAAAATACCAGAGAGAATCTGTCAAACTGCAAGCTTAATTTTCAGCTGGATCATCTCGCTGGACAGACTTGCAGTGCAACTGCTCAGCTTCTTGCCCATGGCTTGAGCTGGCTCAGAGCCCGTGTCCCCAGACTCCACCTTGAGGTCACGCAGCCCATGCGGCGCTCCTGGGGGAAAGGGGCTGCAGCGGCTGGCGGGCGAGCACGGTCAGAGCAGAAGACGCTGTGCTGGATGTTTTAGTGGCTGGTCACACTTCCATTTCTTGTGAAAATGGCAAACTCGTGGTTGCAAGAATTTGGGATTCCAGTTTTTCTCAGTGTTGCAAAACTTTTACAATTCCCCGAATTTTACTTTCACCATAGCAGTTGCAAAGCTGGCTGAAACTTATTACCTTTAGCGTGCCACGCAAAGTAAGTGATGAAAATTCTGCAGCAGAGTAAGGTTGTATTTTCCTTTTCCACCTTGACTGCACTGTAACGTGCTCTGGGGCTGTTGCGCAAACCCAGTTTGAAGATGCAGGTGACATACAAGCGTAGTTAAAAAGTATAATTTATTTCAGTGTACCAGTAAGTATTCTGGTTATTCACTGAGTGGGCAGTGGGCAGGGAGTGGGATGAGACAGGATGTCTCCTTGTAGTTGAGCTCGCTTTAAGCTGCATTTCATTTAAAATGTTGATATTCATAAAGATTATTTTTAGCCCCTCCAATGGAATTAAAGTTCAGAGTATAAGTGCTGTCATTATCTTTTGGGTAGAAAAACTTAAGCTTTAGTTACTTTTGGTTTCAGTTTCACAAGCAGGAGCAAGTTATTTTCGTTTTGAGTGTGTTTACGTGAAGGTGGGAAAACTGATAAGGAAAGTAAACTGCGTTGCTCTCTAAGTACTTCCAATATATAAATAAAAAACGGTTAGGAAAGAAAAATATCTATTAATACTAAAGACTGTAAGGCTAATGCTGTGCTATGGAAGTGTTTGGGAACATAGTAATTGAGTGAGAGTTTAGAAAGCAGCTGAGTGCTTTAAGTGCCCCAAATCCAATGTTCTCAGTTCTTTGTGTGTGTGTAAGCTCCTTATTTTGCTTATATTAAGTAAAAATATTCTGTCAATTATTTAGGTATAGCTAATAATTAACATATTTATTGTTTCTGTATGGTAAGTATTATTATAAAATACCAGACTATGTATTCAGCATTTTAAAAGACAATTTTATTTAATAGATGTACTATGCTTATTACAAATTCTGCATTTGTATGCAGTTTGAAAACATAAAATAGCTTAAAATATTGGTTATCCAGGGGTGTAGCACACAAAAATTAAAATTGCCTGAATGTACATTCAGATGACTCATTGTTTTAACAGGTGCATGTAACAATAAGTTTTAAAGCTATACTTAGCCTCTAAACCAGTACAATTTAATGGTATTACCAGCCATTGACATTGGTACTTCATTTAGTTAAAAAAACCCAATCCAACAAATTATTAAATAAATAATTTAAAAGTAGAAAACAAGATTACAGTCAGCAAAAAAAAAAACCTGTTGATCATTGTCTTGAAACTCTGTCCCATATATTCAATTTCATTTACTTGCCAACAAAGTATTTGAAACAAACCCAAAACCAAACAACAAACACTTTGGACTACTTATGTGAAAATTACTAAGTCAAATAAACGTTCACTGTGCCAATTTTTATTGAGTGCCACACTTTAGTAAGAGCAGAATCAAGTTACAAAATTGTCCATTATTATTGCCCCTTCCACTCTTCCTCAGTTCTGACATTGTTTTAACAGCCAGCCTGGCCTAGACACTGGGTTCCTTACACACAGAAGACAAGGAATAAAACATTCTGGTTTTGATTTTTCACAAGATAAAAGTAAATAAATAAAGTGTACACTTAAGGATAGAAAGTTGCCTCAGAAAGTTCTGTAAGGTCTACATTTTCTTTTTTTAGAAGTAAGGCACATTTTCCTTAGATTTATGTGACAGAGTAATCTTTCTTTAAATGTCTGGATGCGAAGAAACCATGCACTGTTATTTCAGAGTGATTGCATTAGCTGATGATTATTAACATTTTCTTGGAATTACTAATATGTGTAGGTCGTTCATCATATTTTTCTGAGAAAAAGCAATTCTGTTCTCTTCAGTTTTACTCTTCTGACAAAAGTGCAATGATATATAAGATCACTTCCATGAAAACAATCAGCACTTTTAGTTATCATTGCTTATTTCAATGTTCTACCAATACTGGCTTTGCCAATAATACATAATCACTCTTTCTTAAAGGGATGATTTCCTAAAAATAATATAATACAGGTTTTACTGAAAATATAAAGAATGCAGTTTTGTCTCAAAGTCACACTACTTTCAAATAAAAGTTACTCAGGTGTTTTGTAATTCCTACAATGAAGAGTCATTAGGGATAGGTATGAAGCTGTCATAGTGTAATAAGGCAGAGATGAATATTCAAATGTGTGACGATTCAGAGAAAATGCTGTGAACAGTAGTGGCTATTAACTGTCACAACAAAAAGACCATTCAAAGTAGATTATATAGACATTAATCATAAACCTTCTATCCATGGGGTTAAGAACAATATGAAAATTCTCTTATCTGTTGAGAACAAAAAAATGCTAGTAACGACATGCGTCTACTAGATAGGAACATTAATAGTTGAGAAGAGACAGAAATACTGAAAAAAAAATTATTCTACGATTCTTTAAAAAACATGCTGTGAGTCAGACTACAGTTGTTCTCTGGCCAAAATCTGGATATTTTGTTCACAATTTACAGTGACTTACAAATAAATATTTCTTTATTCTGATAGAAGCAAACAAATTTAAGTTTTTATTTAGTCTACAGGAGACAGGATTTAAAACAAACAAACAAACAAAAACCCCAACCAACTGAAGATACCTAAAGTATTGTGGTTTGTATTTTGTTTTGTGTTAATTTTAATTGTTTAGAAGTGTAAATTAGATAGGATAGGCTGGGATGTAATACAAGTACTAGACTGGACAGGTTGATGTTGATTGCAAAAAGAACTGTAAAAGGTTGAAATGAGAGCTGCTTAGCAGAAAATTGCAGAAAGCAGTCACTGCTTGCCCAATGACAATTAGAACACTGCTTGTTCATGACAATTAGAACTGATCTGTACTTACTTCTTTATTCTGAGGCTGAAAGTTCTCATTGACAAAGGTACTCATGTAGGTACAGTAAGCTTCTGTAGGGCACCTGATATAGTACTGCATGGTATTCTGATTTCTGAAATCTGTCTCCTTGCTAAGTCAACATAGTCCATATCAAATGCATTTCAAACTGGTTGACTGACAGGTCATAGAGCAGTAATAGATTAAGGACATTCATGTTGGATTTTATAGAAGTTTTTCACAGCCCATTGCTTTGAGGATGTGGATAATGATCTGGAGGAAAATAGAATGTAAGCTCTGGTAAAATGCACATGTGCAAAAATGGATGGATTCGTAAGTGTGAGGGATGGTCTGTACTCAGTTAATGGGGATCATTGGGACATACGTTAATATGGCTGGAGGTACCTGTCTGGACAGTGGGATCATACATGCAGAGTGGAGAGTGGTGCTTTGGAAAGGAGTAATTTGGTGATACAATACAGTAGCTAAAATGCACATTGCAGTCTTTCAGTATGGGTATTGGGGATCTCAAGTGCAGTTAGGGGTGCTGTTACCTTGCTATGTAGCTTTTGGTGAGATGTTAGAAAATGGCATCTGTTTTGAGCTTAAAGTGAAAAAAAACCCAAAACCTAGATGAACTTACAAAGATTCAGAAAAACGTGTCGAGGACAATTACACACCTTAAAAACAAATAAGTCAACAAGCCCTGGTGTACAGCAGGAGCCTGGAGAAGCTCACTCTATGCAGTATTTAGCAAAGGTAACTGATGGCCTGTAAGGACTTATATGGGGCAAAGATTTCAGACAAAGTAGTCCTTTACCTACAGTAGGCTTTGGATGACAAAATGCAGGAGTTCAAAGCTGAACTCAGGTGTATTTCTTCTAGAAATACGATAAATGTAAAATTGAACTCAGTTATCTATCAGAACAGCTTATTTAAGGATGTTCTGGATATGTCAGAAAAAGAAAAAAACCCTGTGAATTTTTCCAAAAAGGTGCCTTTAGTTCTAGCACAATATGATGACCTGATGCAGGAATTTTGGAATGAAATAATCTGTCATACAGGAAGGCAGGCTAAGTGGTCGTTACTTACACAGGTCATCTACGAAATCTGATCTGAAAAGTGTTTTCATCATCAAAGACACCATGTGCTCCGTTGTGGTGTGCGCCCGTGTTTTTGATGGGAAGGCTGAAAACAGAGGTGGAAAAGGAAGGCTGGGGATGTAATGAGAGGCTATAATAAAGACGAGTTTAAATTTTATTTTACACATACAGAGGAACTAAGTATGAGATTTATTAAATCAAAATATGTGATCATCCAAGCAACACGTACATCTTCCATATAACATGCTATTTTTTTAATAGCTTTTTGCATGCTAATTGTGTGAATTAGCAACCAGCTGGGAACAATACCCTGCTATTTGTTAAAGGAGAGACAATAAAGTTCTTCTAGACAGGAAAGAATCTACATTGTTAACAGATGACCTGAAAGTTCAGCTCATTGAAAAGGCAAATATTTTGACCAGGAGAATAATTCTTCCTGTGGAGCAGTATGAGTTGCCGTGCTAAAGCCGTGCAGCTATTTTTAACCATGTCACAGCTATTGAGTTTAGTCTTCAATTTAGTTCATAAACAGTGTAAAAAAGACTAAGTAGGTCTTTCTTTTTGATGAATGTAGAGGTGAATATGTTAGAATCCCCCTTTTTTGCAGTTTTTCTTTATTTTGTGCAATTTCTACATTCGTTTTAACAATTCAGATGTAGATTTTTTTCACTTGTTGTCACTGTCTGCCACATTCCGTTTTGTTAAACTCCAGAAACATTATTGCACTGGATTAACTGTGGGCAAATGATGGAGTTGCATGTGAAATGAAGGTTGTTATGATCTAGGGGGAAAAAAGCGAAGGCTCTGTATAAAGTCTCACTTCCTTCCAAATGACACAGGTACAGTTTTTCAAAAGTTTGTTCTTGAACTCTTCTGTGGTTTAAAAAGTTTTATTCTATTTTATTCTAGTTTTGTTTTGTGGTAGTTGTACAGTAGAATTTGAGTTCAATATGTAACTTTTGAGCTTGCCTGGACTCTTGTGGATGCTTGACTTGAGCATCTAAAATCTTTATCAGAAAATCTTTAATTTGATTTCCTGAATTCTAGGTTTTTCTGGTTTAAATGCTGATTTTTTTTTTTTACTATGATAAAGGTCTCTGAAATACTTCAGTGCGTTCCAACAGTGAAGTTGTTGCCTAAATTATGTCTGCCAGTTAAGTTAACACAGCAAGATAGGTTTGTAATATAATTAATGTCTTACTGAAAAATATTTGTAGGAATGAAATGCTGTTTTCGAGACCTACACGTATCGTAGATTTAAGATATCTCATTTTTCAAAGACATTAGGCTGGCAAATGATACATCAAGGAAAATATATTTGAACTTCAGAAATGAGCATCACTGACAGGCTTATAGATCTCTATAGGTAGTTCTTTGTGGCAATCTCTGAATGTTATTTTATGATATGACTGTTAAGATTGTGTGTTGTGTATGTTGATTCTATATGATTTCTTTGGGACATGCTGTAGATTTTATGCTCACTCTCTTTATATGTACATGAGTGTGTACTGCATCCTTTGGGAAGAAAATAAGCATCTTACCTCTTTAATTATCATTCCTTGCAATGTGGAAAACAAGTAAGAAAATGTGACCCAAATAGGAGAAACAACTATGAATTGCACAGAATGCAAAGCCCCATGAATTTTGTTTCTTTTCGCTTTTGCAGTTAGTGAGTTTACTCACTGTATTTATTTAAATGGTGAAATTGGGTCAGGCCTAATCTTTTCCTTCTTTCCACCACTTCTCTGCTCCAATGCTAATGTTTGTGGGACAATAGAAGGCAGGTACGATGTACTAAATTTTGTGATAACTTGATGATTTGGTGCTAGGCTGAGAATAGGCCAGACTACCTTTGAATATTAGTCATGGAAATGAACTAGAAAATGTAACCACACACACAAACGTTCCTTTTGTTAGGGCACATTTTGATAGTTCACCATAATTTTTAAATAACTACTTTGACAAAGACCATTTGACTGACCAAAAAAAAGTGATAGAATATAAGTGAAATTATACCGAGTCTGCTCTGTGGTACAGTTAATTGACAATGCATAAGTGTTACCACAAAAAAAAACCAAACAAACCCACAACCAAAAAAAGAAAGAAACTTCAAATTCAGCTTCCACCAAATTGTGAGATGATTACTCTTGTTTGCTTGATAAAGACAATATAAACAAACCACATTTAGGGTAGCCCCTGGTTCCTATATACTAGATAATTCTGAAAAACTCAAGGACTATGCCTAAGCATCTTTTTTTTTCTTTATAGATTTTGTACTGCATTGTAAAAATACTGTTATTTATGTCACAAATTGAAACACTTTTGATTGAGGAAATGCCAAATTAATGGTTGCCTGTTTGTTCTTAATTCTGTTTGTATCTAATTTATGCACAGACTAGATCATAGGTCTTGTCATCAAGGGAGAAAACCATTTGCAGTCATAATTGACAGAGAACTAAAAGGTGCACAGCTAATCTACCCTTTTGGAAGAATTTAGTGGGAAGGAGTTCTTCCCCTTTGGTGCTCCCAGGAGAGAAGTCATGAGCAAAAACCTGCCATGTTTAAGTTCTCTTGTTTGTCCTTATTCTCATCTCCTCAGTTGGGTGTTCCCTCTACCAACATGGACAGTCAGGATTCCGTACAGAGACCGCTTAGGGAGTTTATCCAGCTGAAAAGTCTCCCTCATAACCACCAATTATTTTTTCTTTTTTTCCCTCCTATTTTGCTTAATAGAGTTAGTTTGAGGCCAGATTTTCTTCCACAAACAGGTTCAGTTTAAATTTTGGCAACCCCATGAGTATTGCTTTAAACAGCTGTGAAAAAGCATCCTGGTACTATTAATCTGCTGCATTTCAGAAGCTGCTGACAACTTTGGAGGTGGTATAACTTCTGAACAAGTTATAAAGAAACTTTAAATTTGCCATTATTTCACTACCAACTCCCTTGTAATGAAATATCTTTAAAGTGGCATGAAAATTACATTAAAGGTATAATAACTTTGTAGTAGAAATAGCAACATTTTTGTATTGGTTACAAGCATCTAGAGTGAATTTTTTAATTAAAAACTTGAGTTGTATCTACTTAAAACAAAATTGCAAAGCCCAAGTTCTCAAGTTTGAAATAAAAAAAAAAACTTCCTAGAAATTTATTGGCTTAAGACTACCTCTTGTTTTATCACAAGTGAGCAGAATCAAAGTTTGCTTTTCTTAAAGGATTTGCTCTTTACTCTTTATTTTTTAATAATTTTCTTAACTTGGAAAGCATATGATGATCTCATGATTTTGTTGATTTTTTTTTTTTGCCTTTGCATAGTGAGAAAAATTATGGAGTAGGGGGACTGCTTCTAAGTAGCATTGCTGTGTTTCAAACAATAGATGTTGTGATCTGACTGTATTGGTAAGGAGTTGGGAGTTTTTTCCATACTAACAGGCCTGTAATTCATAATAATGATTTTATTTTTCTTTGTCTACGTGTGTTACAGTTAGTGTGCTCAACCTCATGCTCATGGGATCAATTTTGTGGGCTCTTACCTGCTTTCTAGAAGTCCTTGCTCCTTGCCTTTCGCCACTTGAACTTAAGAGTACCTGTTTTTAAGAGAGCAATATGCTTCCTGTCCATATAGCTTCTCTTGATGTCTCTTACCAGGCTTACAGAACAGCAGCAACCTGCCTACAATATCTATATTTACTTCCTTCTTCATCAGTAGCTTTGTCAATGGAACAGCAAGTCCACCCCAGAGCATTCATCACTGCCCTCTACCTGGGGTTAGTGCCCTCTCTGGTCTGCTGGCTGAGCTGCTCATGGGAGCTCTCCCTAATCCAATTCAGTCAAATTGAGCCATGTTAGGAAAGATTTGTTATTTAAATTACTTAAGCTGATCTAGCTTATTTTGACTGACATGTTTAGGGAGTTCTTATATACGCAGCTCAGCCAGAAGATTTGAGAAGTGGTAACCGTCAGCAGGATGTGATGATAAGCTGGGGGCAGTGAGTAGCAAAGAGCAGGTCCTTCCCAGCTATGCTCAAACTGGTTGATGTATACTCATCTACAGCCTGAAATTTGGGAACCTGGCTTTTCTTCATGGAGCACTCTGAAGTTTTTTGGGCCATTGAAAAGGAGAAGTCTGCCTGTGCCAGTTCCTCTCTGAGTGCTCCCATTAGCCACAATTTCACCCAGAACCACCTAGAGCATATTGGCCAAGAGGCTTTGATTGTCCACTTTTGACTGACTCCTGCCAGCATTATTTCATAGTTGAACTAAAGTGCAGGTCTCCCTCTGGTGCCTACTTTGTAAAAGCACAAGATTTTATAATTGGGCTGAGCAATTGAAAACCAACTGTATGAAAAGAGAAAGGTCTCTTTGTTGTCCCGGTAATAACAGTTCTGAGAGCGCTGACAGTAACGTTAGACAGTAGACTAGTTTTTTTCTTGTGGTACATAGTGCTAATCTGAACATACATTCAGAACTCTGTAGTCACTGTCAGCTGCAGCAGCGCTCATCCTCTGCACCTTTTCTAACAGCAAAATCTTCTTTTTGGGGGGGTATGTTCGTTAGTATGTGGATATATGGGTAATGGATATCTGGATGTAGAAGCATATATGGAAATAAAACCAGAAAATTTTCATCAGTTTCTAACCTTTCTTACTTTCTTACCAATTCCTTTTAGTTATTCGTTTTTGGAAATTAGTTGACCATACAAACATTGATCTTTCTAATACAACCAGAATTTTCTGCTTTGGTGGATTTTAATCTAATTTAAAGCTCTTACCCCATTGTTGGAAAGGCTTAGACATTGGTACATTGAGAGAAGCACACCACCACACATCCCCAGCAAAATACTAAAAACTGACGTCATCATTGTGGGAGGAATTTTTCATTTACCTCGCCTTCCACTTCAGGGCCTCTGCCCCTTTCAGAGAACCACATTTTGCATAATCAGTCCTACCACTCCGGGCTATCTGTGTGTAAATTTTCCCATTCGTATTCCCAAGAACACACAGCACAACTGTTTCTCAGAAATATCCTGGTTATGCCGTACACCAGAAGAGCTCCGTGCCGTTTGGACTTGGTACCTTTTGGTTGTACCTTGCTGACATAGACGATACTTTGACAAGGCCTGCTATCAGCAGGGGGTTCTCAAACAAACACAAGTGATGTGTATGACTCAGTCCAGCAAGTTGCTATTTCCTGATACAAGCCTGCTCTAAAAATGCCTGAAACAATTTTTTAGGAATACATTTCTAGAGGAATGCTGGTTAGCGTTTCAAACACATGATTTTTTTCATCCTCTGTTGTGACCCAACGTGTGTCTAAACCCTTCCCTGGTAGGAGAAACAAAGCAACATAAAAGAACTAGTTTGGACCGCCCAGCATGAGCAAGGTCAGGTTGATGCTTAGAAATGATAAGCTGAAGGCAGCCCCCCATCAGGTCACCTGTCTGATACAGTCTTACAGCACAGCCTAATCCTGCATTTGAAGCTTGCCTGGCCGCATCTCTGGGGACAATGTCCAGCACAACAGCCTGCTTGGCTGAGGCGTAGCATGCTTATTTCTAAACCAGAGGCACAAGGAACCATGTGGAACAGGAGTTCCTTGTGGGGAGTCCAGTCTTGTCGGGATGTTCATTGCTGTCTGTGTGGGGGACAAGCTGGTAGCCCTGGAAAGAAGCCGGATGATCTTTTGACTCACTCTTTGGAAATATGCAGAGGATGGCAATGATCAGGTTCTTTGGGGGTTTGCATGGGGGCCAGGGTGGTGTCAGCCTTTAGTCTCCCTATATTTCTCTACTCCGCTGATGTAAAACTAGTCTTCCTCCTGACTGTTAAGCCATAATTTTCATAGGTATTAAGTCACTGCTGCAATGGGAATGGGGGGAGAAGAGAACATTTGTTGCTTCCATTGTGCTGGCTAATCTGTTTTTATGGCTGGATGTGAACCAGGTCCAGAAATTCAACTAAAATATAAGTAATATCCTTCTCAGCAGAATTATTTCTATGGATGAGTGCAATATGCAGCTGTTCAACAACTATGCCACTGTCCTTTTTTTTTTTTTTCCTTTAAAAAGAATAACAGATTCTTAAAAGGAGGGAAGCAAGGAAGAGCAGGTAGCAGGTCACCCAGTGGGTAACACTTTTTTGCAAGTTGCCGTTAAAGGGCTTCTGTTCATTCCCAGTAGAATGAATTCTCAGCTTGAGCATCTGGCTGTAACTGGTCCTTGTGTTGTCCTCTTGTCACATATTTTTCAAAGTTTTTTCGTAGAAGACAAAACAAAGTGATGAAGAAACTCTTTCACACTTTCCTCATCTGCTTTCAAAAGGAGTAAATTGGCCTCAAAATGCTTTGTAATTGTGTTGTTCTCCAAGGCAGGTCAGTGACCTCCTCTAAGAGCAAATCAGAGTACTAGATTACGTTCTCACTGCTAGCACTTAGTACCTCCTTAAATTCTGCCCTCGAGTTTAAACATCCTTTCAAAGAGATACTGTTTGTGTCCCAGTCGTAGCAGATGTACATGGAGAGGTGGCAAAAGATTGCCTGGAAGGCTTTCAGTTTTCCAGTGGTATAAATAATTGTTTAGTCCTGGCAGCTCAGACAATTCATAGGGCTTTTGAACCTTACTCCTCCATTTCCTTCCCAAGAAAACTTCATTTCTGCAAGTAATTGCTTTGTCTTTAAGAATTTGTTGTTTATAAGCTTCCAAAGTGTCTTGGAATCAGAGAAACCCTCTCTAGAATACTGTGTTCTCAAAATGCACTCAGTGCTGTGAAGGAATATTGCTCAAAAAAGCTTCATAATAAAATAAAGAAGGTGCAAAAGATTGATGGAAGGTACCCAAATCTCTGTCAGTGCCAGATTATGGGAAAGTTTGGTGAAATGTAGTTGCCGATCTACCTATTTATACCCGCACTAGATCCTTCTGCTGGGAATCACAGAAAGGATTGCACTGCAAGACAAATAATGAAAACCATTCTTTTATGTTGAGAATTCAAATTCAGACCTTAAAATGGCTGCTGGAGGGGAGGCGGTGTCCAGAATATATTGCACAACCATAAAGATACCACCAAATATCCAAAAGCTTTTCTTGAGAAAAAACAACACCTTTCTGGAAGGCAGTACTTAAAGAAGATGGTCATTTCAATGCTGTCCAGTTTCACTGTGTAGAAATAATTCTTGTTTAGCCTGAGAGAAAAACTAAGTGGTGGTGCATTTCTGTTTCTCAAAATGGCCCTTTTCCTAATTTATTTTTTTTCAGAATTGCCTAAATTATTTTTACACACATCTTGAGCACTTGAGTTTTATGTAGACTTTAGTGAAATTTGAGTGTTACTCGTAGTCTGAGCATATCTGCTAGACCACAATCTTCCCTGGAGCTTAAGTACATGTTTGATCCTTTGTGAGTACTGACTGAGTGTAGCCAGGAACTCGTGTCTCAAACCCCCGTACCATGAGCATCAGCCGGGCAACTGCTGTGCTCGCGGTGCTGTAGCCCACTCCTTCATTCACAGTGCTTTTCCAGCTTTTCCATTTGGCCATCTTACTCCCACCTTCTACTCCAAGTCACTTACAAGTCTGTTATTGCATGCAGTGCTAAGAAGTCACCTGTTTGTCTCTTTGATGACACTAGTGCTGTACAGTACTTTCTACGTGCAACCTTCATACCCTTTGTTCTATCCTAATCCTCACCTTCTTTTTACTTGGCTTCTTTCGCAGACACTGTTCCCTCTTCTCTTCTGCTTGAATCCTTATTCTCAAACAATATTTCCTTAAGCCCTTATTAAAAAAACATACCGTCTATTCTTCCACCGTGAGAATTGAACACAGCAAGGGATTTGCAGTTGTCTTTAATGCTCTTTTTCAGAGTGTACACTATTGTTCCTTTCTGTTGACCCTCTTGTCCTCTTTACTCTTTTCTTTCTCTTACTGTATTTTCAATCTTTTTGGATCAACGGTATAACTAAGTGCTTACCAGCAGGATTTCAAGTTGTTTGTCAGGTGCCAAGCTGAGCATTTTTTCAGATTCCCTCTGGTGTCACAGTACGATCTGGTTCTTCTGAGTTTGATGCATTGGTGTTGTTGGTAGTCAGCAAAATCTCTCTCAAGCTGCATTGGTGTGATTGAACCACAACACTGAGTGTAAAACTAGGTGTTTAAAATTGAAACAATTCAGAATAAAATAAATGCTGGTGTCTTGCTAAGTAGTAGGATGTCCATTTCTGTTTTCTAAAAGAATACAGAGCCAATCCTGCAACTTTTACTTATGTGGAAAATGCATACTCAAGCAAACCAACCATTGTTTAGGCTGAATATTTTATTTTTTCCCAAACAAGTTTTGTTTTCTCGTGTCTGAAACATGTATGTAATGTTTAGGCCAGAAGAAGTTACAGAGGTGTACATGTATTGGATACGCTTCATAATAATATGTAAAAGAAGCATATGTTGATTCACGGATCTGAAAATGGTTATCTGAACAAATCCTCATATACTCTGCTTGGGGCTCCTCATGTTCCTTAACATACTTCCCTGTTCATTTCCTAGGTTTAAATAGCTATCCCCAGCTGTTGTGCATTAGCAGATCCTCACTGCTAGTCTAAAAAATTGGCTGAAACTGTTCTTTAAATTTAGAATTTGGTCTGAGTTTAATTTAGGCAATGTTTACTACTATAACTTCTTCTCTTTCTCTGGAGAGAGAGGCTCAGGCAGTGAAGTAATAACATTTAACAGATATAGTAACTCTTAGGTAGCTGTAAGAAAACTGAATCCGAGGACTTAAAAATAATTATTCTTGACAGAATATTAAAGTAACGATGTTATGCTAAATAAGCAAAAAAGATGCAGATTAATATAAAAATCTGAATATGTGATGATATGATTGGGTGTATTTTAAATAAGTATTTAACTTCATTGAAAAACTTACTTAAAATATTATACATCCATTAAAGTCTGAACACTCTATAACTTACCCAGGTACAGGAAACTGCAGAAAAGTATAAAATACTGTGTATTTTTCTACCATAGAACCTACATCACTGACTCAGTCACGGGCAGGTAAATTTGAGTTTTAAGCACGTAATCCATTCTTAGCAGTAATGGCAAACTTTTTGTAGATTCACACCTTCTTCATTCCAGCTTATTCAGCTGTGTCAGTCAATAGAGTAACTTACTAAAAGCTAGGAAAATATTTTGGATTTCAGAAATCAATGTCTTATATTTGCCTGTCTAAATAAAAGAATAGGTATGAGTTCAGATATTTTACTTCCAAAATCTTGAAGCATAGATGCAAGTTTAGCTCCCTGCTACTGATTATGTTGTTAAAATGATTTATAATAAAATACTAAGTAAAGAAAAAAAATCAAGTATTTAAGCGCATAACCTATTTTTAGTTAAACAATACTAAAATGAACAGTCAGAAATGTTAGCTTCATTCATTGTAGCTAAATTTTAGTTTACATCTTATTAAAAATAAAATATAAATAAAACCCTGAGTTTCCTTAATTCTTTTAGGATTAAGAATGATGCATTTCTTGGCTGAATAAAAAAGCAGTTAAATCTTTTCACACCTTTAACATCACACTAATAAATGTGAGTGAGGTGTTGTCCTGTTCAGAAAACCTGCCAACTATGCTTAAAAGATGGTATTTATCATTTTGATTAAACAATACCAAGAGCGAAAGTGGGCCTTTCCTTAAAATGTAGGATGCAGCTGCTGTTAAAATGTAAGATTGAAGCAAGCAGAAAGCATTGATTGAAACCAGGATTAAATCTGTGGTGGTCTTAGATTGGTTGTTTGTGTTTGGTTTTTTTTTTAATTCCAGTGAATCCATTCTGCTGCTCCCATGCCCCTGAGTTTATTCATTCTTATTAAAGCACCTATCTGGCGCAGCAGGGAAGGGTATACCTGTAAAGAAGAATGGAACAAACTGAATCAGAAAGGATTTGTTCCCAAAATGTAATGAAAGAGAAACAAAACTGGGTCTTGAATCTTTGGAAGCTGCAGATATGGTTGAAGAGGAGTAAAAAGATTATTGAACTGAACCAGAGAAAGCAGCTCTCGCTAAATTGATTTGATTCATTCCCATGGTGTGTGTGTGTCCGGAGGATTTAAAAGGAGTAGGAAAGAAGGTGGGAACAAAATTGAGTTAAAGTAAATTTGATTAGTGTCTAGATGAAGAGAAGGATAGAATGCGAAAAGTACGTTTAAAAAGCAGGTTGAGCAAGAGCTAGCTGAACTTTGTTCTAGCCCATTTGCAATACCTGAATGATACTTTATTTTCTCCTTTAAATTTGGCTTTCCATTTGCTGTGGTTTAGTTTATTTCTTGTTCTCTGTCTGCAGTTGTTAGGTTATGGGATGGTTTTTTTCTGATAACCAACACTAAAAAAACCCCACCAAACTCAATTCAAGCTTATTTGAGAAAGCAAATGTGGAGTTAAGTACTCACCAAAGTGTAGGATGACTCATGAGTCAGGAGTATCTTGGATTGAAAATGTCCTCAATTACTGGGGGCTGGACCCGGGTATCCAAACAATAGAGGATGGAGATGAGTGGCTTCCAGGTGCATTTCAGTTGCGGCTTTTAGTCTGAGCAAAAAAAAAAACTTTCTGATGCCTGTTAGCTGGCAGAAAACAAAAAATAATTAGAGGAAAATAACCCAGTTATTCCCCGGAATGACTAGCTTTCCACTGATTAAAGTAATTAAAATGATTCTTCAGGAGCTGTAATATCCTTATAATTGATATAAGTGGTGGGGAAAAGTAATACTGAAATTACGACGGCCTGTTTTAGTTACTGTTTATAATTTACCTGCAACATAACAGCTTACCTGTAAGCATCTTTAGACCTTCATTCTGTTCCATCAGACCTAAATGGAACAGCTAAAACTAATGTTCTGTTGGCGTAAGTTAGCACAGGTGCCACAGAAAGCACTTTTCCTGCACCTGGCTGCTCCTTCCTGCCCCTCTGCATGGCACAGGTTTTGATCAATAGTGATGCAACATGATACTGGAAACAAAGTTAAGTTTAAAATATTTTTTGTTTATCGTGACATTTTAAAGCTGGATCTGTTTCCCCAAATAGTTTATGGTGTAGCTAAAAAACTCCCGTGCTCATGGAGTTTGGGGAGATGATCTAAAGAGCACCAGCACCCATAGGAAAAGGAAAGTTGTGTTAGATACCATTGTCTCAGTTATCCTGGTACTTTTAACATGTTTTATGGAAGTGTTAAGTGTGGGGGTCGTGTTTTAATTTAGAAGGCAAGGCTTTTGCCTTACCGCAGGTCTCTGGCATTGGTATCCCACGTGTGTGAGTGCCTGAGTATCACCCTGCCTTAGGGTATGATTGAATTCCATTGAGGGTGTTAAGTGCTGAGACTGGGTGGGACACCTCACTTTTGGGGTCTGCGGTAATCTGGGTCTCTGTGGTGGCTTTCTGCTCCTAAAAGTGTTGTGTTTTCACGGCCCTTTGCTTTGCCTGTTAGGAAGCTAATTAACCTTCAAACATCAGGGTCCTCACTGAAAGCGTTTCTGTGAAGAGCTAGCTAAAACTTAGAATTTTCAACATGGAATTTCTGACAAACATGATTCGTTTTGGTTTGCAGGGTTTGAGAAGAACCACAGCAGTCAGTGGGGGCATTTTTCTTGGTAGAAGTCCGTTGAAATTAACTTCTTAACAGTAGAAATTCTCATCTCTTTTAGGGAATGTTGACATTGAGCTGATTTTTGATCCTTCAACCTGCATTTTGCCTCTGTGGCATATCACCTTCAGGATGCTGTTGTTTAGGAACCTTAGTGTATTATTTACCCAAAAGAACTGAGTGCTTTGGCCAAGTTATTTCTCCAATAATGTGCAGAGAGTTTTGTCTCTTTTGTGCTTCCTGGATGGGCAGGCGGGAGGCTTGCCTTCATAATGTGAGGAAGTGCATCATTTTCTGACGAAGGACTTGTGATTCTCTGAAGAGTGGGAGCTTTAGGAGTTCCAAAGAGAGGTCATCATGTCAACTTTTCTAGGAAAAGGAAGTTAAATTGGTTTTGAATGACATTGAGGCGGAGTGCATTAAGTTGCTTTAAGTATCATGTTGAGATGTTACAACTTGTATCACACAAAGAATGAAAAAGTGTCTTATGATTTTATTGATTGGAGAAAATAATATTTGCAGAAGAATTGAAATTCCCCATGAAAACATCGATTTAATGAAAACAGCCTCACTGATAAGAAAATATTTCATTAGAAAAATTCCTGACAACAGTTAAATTTTATAAGTATTTGTCTTTATGTTGCCTACACTTTCCGAACTGCCTCTGTAACCCAGACTCTGAAGGGTCAGTGGTCTGAATGAAACAGAAAATAAGGGCTACTGCTCCAGTTCAAGCACTTGATTGATCTGCTGGTGGCCTTAGCCTTTCCATAAAGCTTCTTTACCCTGTTGCCAGTGAAGTGTTAATCCTTATCTTTATACTTCTTAAAAATGCCAAGTAGCTTTTGATAGAAGAGATGCTGTACTGGACTTGCCTAAAAACCCACCGAGGTAGTAATGAACGGATGAAGAATAATAAGACAGCACAGAGTGACTCTTCATTTGGCATACCCTTCTTGTCCCTGGGAAACAGTAATTTAAGAGCTTCCTGTGCTGTGGTTTGCACTTAATATTTACTAATGTATAGTGGATCTTTAGATCCTGAATTTGTCTAGTCGCTCCACTGTGCAATGAGGCAATAAATTCTGTAACTTGGCTTTGTTTCTAATGCTTTTTTTTCTCCACTAAGTATCTCCTGCTTTTTGTTGTTATGGGAAGTATAGGAAATATTTCCTATTCGCTTTCTTATTCATCATATCATACGTGATATGATGTCATGTATTAACATGAAGAGTCAGCCTGTTTTGTTTTTCCTTCTTTGAAAACTGATAGTTCTTGGTACTTGAGATCATCTGTTCTCAGAAAAAGATGGAAAGACAAACTGCACATGCGATGTGGATGGTATCTGAGTTTATACCATGCAGTTCTTGAGAAATTGAGGCAAACTTCAGAAATTCCATTAATTGTGTTTTGGAGTTTTCCAGGTTGGAATAAGGTCTGATCCCCAGAGTTCAACATTTTAATACTTGTGATGAGTTGTTTAAACAAGAAGAACCCCATGGCGGGTGGGTAGTACAAAAGAAGATAGTGATTTAGGTTTCTTTGAGGGGAAGATGGGGTAAACTAGAATAAGTTTGGACCAAGCATAAGAGAGAAGCACACTCAGAAGGCCACTGGTCCTCATAAAGATCTGTTTCGAGGCTTTGAGATCTCAAGCTTGTTTTGGCAGAGGATTCAGTTTTACACAGAGGGTGGTGTAGCTCATCTTGCCAATCCTTGCAAGTGTCAGAAGTTTCAAAAGGAAGCCCCGCAGAGTACCCTCCCTTCTAGGAAGTTAGACTGTAAAGTTGTTTTCTGTCCTGTCCCACCTGTATAGAACAGGCATTTCCATCACACAGCCATGTAAGGTTTAAATACCGTCAGCAGAACCTTAATTTCGGCTGTCAGTTTAGCAAAGTCTTGAAGGTTTTCGCTTTAATTCGGGATGTTACCACTTTCATTCTTCAGAACTAGCTCCAAACTCTTTGATAGAGGGAATCACAGCACTTTAATGTGGAAAGCTGTGAAGGTGCAAGAGAGAACCAGCATGACTTATGCAGCAGTGATTTTGGGTGTAAGGAGGCAGATTGGAACAGTAACTTTATGGCTGGCAGCAGAAGAAAGCTTAGACTGCTTCTAATACACACATTACTCAGCAAAAGGACTGTTGCTCTCGTAATGTTAAGCTAAAAAAAAGGAAAGGCAAAATAAATGTGCTTTAGCAGTCGTTGGTCTGCGACAGTGTATCTCTTTCATATCCTGTCATAGACTGGTGTAGAGGAAAAAAAGCAGCCCGCTGTAAGTTTAGGTGCTGGTAGCAGGATGTCTCTAAGGTACGTGCACACCAATGCATACAGAATCCTTTATAAGAAATAAACCATTTCCCCCCAGATTTCCTTTTCAAAGTGACACTGATGTTTATGTATAGTGGAAACCAAAATTAAATTTCACATCCATCAGTAACTTCATTCTTTAGAATTAAAGAGTTGTCTGTTTCACTTCCCTTTTTCCTCCTTTCTGTGAGCTGTCACAGACTTATGGAACTGTCAGAAGAATAATTTCTTTCAGAAATTAGCATCTGAATATTTAGATTTAAAATTTTAAATAAGCTTGAATTAAATGCTTTTCTGGTTTGGGAGCAGTCACACATTGGTTTTCTTTGGGAAACAGAACTCTGAATGAAGATTCCAATTTGGCCCTTGAATAATTATTTCTAAATGTGAGATGACAAGTTCAAATGACATTGTGTCTATAGACCAAAAGTAAAACCTTTTACTTAACCCTTCTTGTGTTTATGGCAAAAACTAATGGAAGCTCATTGCAAATTTTTGTTTTGTTTGTCTTCTGGATTGGAATGGTTTCATTCTTACCTAGGTTTAAATTTCTTTTGTGCTCATGACAAACCCATATAAATCATACTGCTATGGAACTGCATCAGTTTTAGCCATAATTCCATGTCTTTATTATTCTGGAAAAACTTATCACTTCTGTATCTCCACTTCCTTTTTCTCTGCTCAGTCTCACTTGTATCACATAAGGGGATGATTACACAATAAACCAGCCGAAAGCCAAAACAATTTGGATGTATTTAAGTTTAGGGAGATTCATTCACCAGTTTAATTTGTAACATTGCTACTTTTTGGAAAAGGAAGGAAACCGCTATGTTCTTCTCAGTAACAGAGCCAAGTTGTTCCAGATTCAACAGAATATGAAACAAAGATGTTTGTTGTCATGGATTATAATTATGAAAACTAGGAAGGTGGGGTTTTTTCAGACCTTGTCTGTTCAAGGGAAATAACAGTAAATCTTATATTCCCCCAGAAATTATGTTCATACATTACTATCATGTCTTAAAAGAAAGAAAAATTAAGCGAAAACCACTTTTTTAAAGAAAAAAGTTGAAAGAGTTATTAAAGGGTATTTAACTTTAACTAACACTTAGATTTTTTTACCTGAAATAAAACAGTTATTTCCCATTGGTGGCATGACTAATCTCACTCAATATTATGAAAAACATAGCTTTAGAATGAAAATCTAAATTTATCAGTGATATATGTAGAATCACAGAATGGTTTTCTTTCGAAGAAACTTTAAAGATCAGCTGGTTCCAACCCCCCTGTTGTGGGGGTTTCTTCCTTCCTTCCACTAGAACAGGCTGCTCAAAGCCCTATCCAGCCTGGTCATGAACACTTTCAGGGATGAGGCATCCACACCTTCTCTGGGCAACCTGTTTCATTGCCTCATCACCCTCACAGTAAAGAATTTCTTCTGTATATCTAACCTTAATTTCTGTTCTTTCAGTTTGTACCCATTACTCCTGGTCCTATCACTACAGTTCCTGATGAAGAGTCCCTCTCAGGCTTCCCTGTAGGGCCTCTAGAGATAGTGGAAGAGCTCCATGCAAGCTTCTCTTCTCCAGGCTGGACTCTGCTCAGTCAAGATTTTAAAGGATCTAGAGGGAAAGCCGTATGAAGAGTGGCTGAGGCCACTTGGTCTGTTTAGCCTGGAGAAGGGGAGACTGAGGGGAGAGCTCATGGCACTCTACAGCTTCCTTGTGAGGGGAAGAGAAGGGGCAGACACTGATCTCTTCTCTGTGGTGTCCAGTGACAGGACCCAGGGGAATGGCCTGAANAGTTCTCTCAGGGGAGGTTTAGGTTGGATATTACAAAAAGTTGCTTCACCCAGAAGGTGGTTGGGCACTGGAACAGGCTCCCCAGGGATGTGGTCACAGCACCAAGCCTGGCGGAGTTCAAGAAGTGTATTGACAATGCTCTCAGGCTCTCAGACTCTTGGGGTTGGTGCTATGCAGGGACAGGAGTTGGAGTTGACCATTCCAGTTGAGGATATTCTGTGATAACTTTCTCAGCCTGTCTTCATAGGAGAGGTGCTCCAGTCCTCTTATCAACTTTGTGGCCTTCCTCTGAACTTGCTCCAGCAGTTCCATCTCCTTATGTTGAGGGCTCCAGAACTGTACGCAGTGTTCCAGGCGGGGTCTCATGAGAGTAGAGCAGAGTGGGAGAATCACTTTTAGCCAGTCTCTTTGGATGCAGCCCAGGGTTCCATTGGCTTTCTGGGCTGTGAGTGCGCACTGCTGGCTCATGTTGAGTTTTTTGTCAGCCGCCCCTCATCGAGTCCTTCTCCTCAGGGCTGCTCTCAAAACTTCTCTGCCCAGCCTGTGGGTATTTCTGGGATTGCCCTGACCCATGTGCAGGACCTTGCACTTGACTTTGTTGAACCTCATGAGGTTTGCACAGTCCCACCTCTCCAGCCTGTCCAGGTCCCTCTGGATGCCATCCCTTCCCTCCAGCCTGTCAACTGCAGCACACAGCTTGGTGTTGTCAGTGAGCCTGCCAAGGGTGCCCTCGATCCCAATGTCCATGTCACTGACAAAGATACTGAACAGCATTGGCCCCAGGACTGACCCCTCAGGGATACCACTTGTCACTGGTCTCCACGTGGACATCAAGCCACTGACTGCAACTCTTTGTATGTGGCCATCCTGCCAATTCTTTATCCACTGAATGGTCTGTCCATATATCCCTATCTTGGTGACTGATTCATTATTATAAAAATAGCAAGGAAAAAGCTGAATTTTTGGATTACTCAAGTAGCAAGGTGTGGAAGATGCAGTCTCATGAGCTACATGATAAAGTACAGTAGTCTGGACACAGTTTATAACACGCACATTAGTGCTTTGGATTGCATCTAAATTTGTGCATTTGTTTTAGAGATTAAATTCTGTTCTCTGTAGCACTGCTGTAACGTTAACAATATGAATTAATTTAGTCTAATTTTTAGTAACTATAGAGATAAGATGAAATCCTGTACTGAGTATACTATGGTGCTAGAGTATTAAAAATGCTATCCAAAATGATCACAGAACACCTCTGTGATCATACAAACATATTTTTAAAGTTATGCTTTAAAATATATTCAAGTTAATCACTAGCTGTTTTGAATTTACAGATGGTACTGGGCATTGTCAACAAATGACTAGATTAATTAGCAGCACCTGATAAAAGGGAAAGTATCTGTTTTAATGAAGATTCTGAATTCCAAATGTTTTTAAAATGTGACTATTTCTATAAACAGATGGACACTTGACAAGGAATTTGCAGCATAAATTCTTTGGATGCGCTGTAATTATGCAGTAATAATGCTAAGCATAAAGACAAATGTACAGAAAAAAGGAACTCTCACCTGTCCTTCCAGCCAAATTTTAAAGAAAGCAAAACATGCTTTTATATTTCAATGTTACTGTAACTGGGTTATGATAAAATAACTATGATGCCATGTTCTTGGAATTTGGAAACTTGCTTCTAAATAAATTATGTCTATTTTATGGAGGCAGGGATTACCAAGGTTAGAAGTTTGGAAGACCAGCATGTTAGACCTTGGCTGAGCATACCCTGAATTTGAGGGCTTCTTTGTGCAAAGAAACTGACTGGCATTACTTCTGTAGGAAAGAGCTTTTGTGAGGCAGTAGCTGTTTCTGAAGGGTAGTTCCCTGCAGGTGGTACTGGCCTGTGATGACTGTTTCTCAGTGCAGGCAACTGTAAGTAATGCTTATATTGCAAAATGAAGATAAAGTTATGTAAATTTCACGTTCTTTTTGTGGTATTACTTTGGGTATCGGGGTTTTTTCGATGGAGAAAGAGCAATAAGGCTAAGGTGTTATATATAAAAACCAGCTCTTAAGTAAAACAGCGTTCACGATTACAGTGCGTATTTAAACTAACTTTAGATATGAAAAGACATAGTGGAGGGGAAAATAGATGTCAGTGCATTACATGCTTAAGTCTTGATTTTCCATGCACATACATTAGTGAATTTGTCTATTTCATAAACCAGGAGGTGAGACAGTCGTTTATTCTCTACACTATAGAAATAATTTGAGATTATCAGTGAAGTAACTAAGGCAAAAAGAAAACTTTGGGTCTAAATTGAAATATTTTCTATATAATAAAACCTGTTTGTGAACAGTTGCTGGTACCACAAAAAGCTGCATGGACTGAAGTGAGCATGATGATTTTTAATTTTTTTAAAAATAAAAAGTGTTGTTTTGCAGAGTATTTTACAAATTACTTCAGTGTTGAATCTAGAGAAATGAGTAAGGGTTCAATACACCATTACAATATAAAATTATGAGGAAAATAATCCTCAAGGCGTATTTTGGAGACCAAACTGTAATGTGGGATTAGGAAAAGCAGTGCAAATAGCAATATCAGATTCACACAGGGACAGAGGGAAAGGAATAAAAAGCAATTGAAAGTGAAGGAGATAGTTCTTTTGTTCTTTGGAAAACAATAAAATCATCTCTCCTGCTAAGTCCAGCAGGTGGGTAAGGATACACCAAAAGCCAATATAATATCCATATCTGGTGGAAAAGAACTGAATATGTGTTCTTCCTCTGCAAAAAGCACACGATAATTTATTTACAGTATTTTTGTAGTTATAATAGAAAGTTGGCAGATTATTTTATATGACATCTGTGCAGAGGGAAAGACTGGAATGCAGACAGAGGAGGACATTTGTGCTTGTAGAAGGTAACTCTTGGTTCCTTTGCTCTTGAGGAAGGACTTTAGCAAGTTGTCGTGCTGTGTCATTTCTGCCTAAGTGGAGATTTCACTTGTGGTCCTGTTTTAGGAAAAAGCTCTGACTATTCACAGACTTTAAAGAGAAGTGGCAAAATCTGCAGTACAAATAGTTCAGGTTGCTTTAATATCTGTGTTGTGACCTTAAAGCACAATTTTTAAGTGTTTCATCAAGAGTTCAATGGCTACTTCATGCTACAGCCACTGTTGAGGGGATGCTTTCTGGAGAAAAATAATGTTCAAGAAGAAGTGGTTTGAGTAAAAAATAACCTTTTAAAATATTTTATTACCCAGTTCTGGAAACTGCATGTGTTTTTCCTTATCCTACTTCATTCCAGATTACAGGAAATAGAAGATGCTTATGGAGAAGGTTTTCATATGTATATTGCTTCAGAAATTCATGTTAACCATGTGATAGAGAAGTTGCTGCTACCCATCTTTTAAAAAAAAATCCGAATTATTGAAAGATGAGTTTAATTACCTCGACAAAGCTGCTGTTAATGAAGCTGCCATTTTCTAAGCCTAAAACGCTTTGCTTTTTCTGCTTTGTTCTCCTTGCCAAAACATGAGGGATGTTGAAATGGGAGGTGTTTTATTAACCAACATCAGAGTAATCAGATTAATACCTAGCGTCTGTTACTTTTAGTATGCATATGTGAACTGATGGTGGATAGGATCAGTAAGTAACAGAGCTTAAGACAGTGCATATTTTCGAGAGACAGCAAAAACCAATCTTAGTCATCAGTCCCTTTGATTCAGGAGTTTTAATATCAGTGTAATGTTTTAGGTTGAGTAATTAGTGATCTGATGTTAAAATGTAGGTAAGCATTAGATGCATTTCAGGAAAATGGTAATTATTGGGAATGTATCTTCATGCAAATTACACCAGCAGGAGGTATATGTGTGTTAAAACCAGTGATTCGGTGTAGGCTAGTTTTATTTCTGATTGACGTGCTTGAAGGATAAGTTACAAATACTGGTGAAACAAGAAAGTAATTTGAATACATACCTTATTGCAAAACTTGCACTACTCATGTGCAATGTGCAGGCCTAGTAAAAAGTTAATTATGTGTGAAGATCATGAACTTATTTGTATGTACTCTGAGTCTTTTTTTTGGTTGTTGTTAGGAAGGTACACAGTGGACGAACATTGTAGAACCTGTTTCTACAAATAAACTTTAAAACCTTGAAAGTTGAAAGACTCTTTGCCAGGCAGAGTTACCAGCAACCGCACAGCTCTATTTGTGTTCCACAGCCTGGTTACAAAAGCAAATGGAAGAGTATAGTAATGGAAGCTGCAGTGATATTAAATAAGAAATGAGTTTAAGTTCAGACTAAAGATGGAGAGATGGAGGGACTTGAGACCCAAAACAGAGAAATACCTTTTCCCATCTGGAAAAAATAGTTCTTCTACTAATAAATCTCTTAAAGAAACAGAATGTCAGAACTAAGAGGCAGCTGTGCAAGCATTGAGGTTGATTAATTAGGGGATGTTTCCGTATCACCAGCTTTTCTAGATCAAGTATTGAGGGAAATCATCTTGCAGGCAGAGTGACCAGGGACACACATTCCTCTAGGACACATTGGCATTGAGGTAAGGAATACAGAAGGAGCCAGCAAAGGAATACAGAAGGAGCCAGCAAATAATGTTGTTCTTAACTCTGATCTAGAATTGTTTAGTGTCTTTGTATTTGAAAACAAAAATGCAGTCATGGTCTTGTATCCAGGAGCTTTATTTCTTATTGAAATAAGCTTTTGATTCAAGGGTGAGAGGAGCCAGGTAGGAGGCTCTAAGTGTGTATTGTGCATTCTCGGATGGGATCATTCCAGAGAAAGCTCTTGCTACTATATTTAGAAGTAGCATCCCAGGACCTCTAAGAGGAAAAAGGAAGAAGAGACTGCTACTGAATAAGCTTCTAAGAGCTGAGGTCTGTGTCCCTTCTTACTGAAGTTTGGTCAGGTCTACACTACATCTTATGTACAGTAGCAGACTTGTCACTGCTGCTTCTGCAAGCAGTAGGCTGCTGAAAAGCCTTGTTTGGTGTTGGTAGATGAAATTGTTGTGGAATTAAGTGAAATTTGATAAACTAGCTACAGCATACCAAGTTCACTCTTCAACTGTCCTATGATTTTTTCTGCTCCTCTTTCTTGTTACAATTCCCATTTCTGAAGTTTGCTTAGCTGTAACAGAGTGTTCTCTAACACTTGGAATGCAGTTTTGCTGTGACCTACTCTCTCCTTAAGACACTCTTTTTAGATAAAATATTTTGAATCTTTATCAGTCATTTGTACTTGAGCACTGTTGAAGGTCCAGTTTCTCCCGCTTTGAAAGCAAGTCTGTAGTCCTGATGCTTAATATTGACAAATTCTTTATCTGCTACTCTGTATTATTCTAGCTGAAGGACAAAGTGACAATATTTCTGTTGGCCTTATCCTTTAAGTAAATAGTTGTCAAGCTGTTGAAGCTGTGACGTGGCTTTAGATTATTTCTACATTTTCCCAAATTATCACACCCAAAATGTGGCCATCTTTGGGTGAGAGTTTTTCCTTTCACTTTGCCAGAGTTGCCAATAATAAGTATACATTTTGGTTTTCTATATTTTTTTAATTTAGCAAAACATCGGTAGCACTAAGTTTTGGACCTTCACTTTTTGTGACTGCAGTGGAGAGATATAAGCAAGAGAATTTGGCCAGTGCAGACAGAATATTTACCTCTGAGAAAAAAAATATCCAGGATTTGCCTCCTGACATGTAGCTTTTACAAATTAATTGAAGATGGGAAGAACTTCCTTTGGCATTCTGTATGTGAGTGATGCTGAAATCTTCTCGTAACTAGTAATGATAAAATTTTTAATAACTTAATAACATAGTAATAGTTATGTAATAGCTTTGGCTGCCAAAAATGTGTTTCCTAAATCCAGTGCTGGTGCGTTTTAACCGTTTCTTCTGATCAGGACCTTTTCCATTTAAGATGATAAGCCTATTTGATGCTACTTGTTCTTATTTCAAAAGGAGGAAAACAGTGCATGTTTGGTAAGAATCCATTGTTGCAGGTGTTTGTTTATATTAAGTTTGTACAGATATTAACAGCTTTGCATGGGTTTTCATTCTGCTTTTGTGCAAAATAGAAAAGGTGTGTCTGTCTTACCTTAGTGTAAATAGAAGGTTAGAACTGTTGCGAACAGTGAGTTGATAGAACGAGATTAAGATTTTCTAAGTATTCTTGCAATAGCTAGGTGACTATAATGAGGGTAAAGCAGTTGATAAATTCTGCAGTAGGCTCTAACTTGCATCGCAGCTGCTGTAATTATTGCTCTGTAAATTATATCTGGAAAGATCTGTGATGCTGACAGTTTAGCATCAATCATCAGTGGTGACTTGCGAGGAAGTAAATCTCAGGCAAACTGTTTATCCAGGGAGTTAATTTTCTAAAGCAAAGTCACTTTGTCACAGGTCCTACCTCCACACCCATTTCCCTGATGTCCTGTATGAAAAAGGCCTCTTACAATGATCTGCTTTCTGATTGTGATCTACATTTTTTAATACATCATAAAGGAGTTGCACATAGAGTGATTAGTTTGTTTAATTTAGGTACCAGGTATAAAACTTTCCGAAATGCCTTTTCAGGAGGTGGCCGTGCAACCAGGCATGGCATGCACCATAGCTGTGATTCCCTGGAATCACTGGCACTGATGAGAATGCGGTAATTAAACTATTTTGGTTTTTGTCTTTGCTAAGACCATGACAGGATGGATAACTTAAAGTTGATGATAAATAATGAGCTTGACTGGGACAATTGTAATTTTATGGGCAGCTTGATTAGAAATTTATATAGAGGGTGAATTAAAATGTGAATTGTAACCTGCAGGCCACTACATTAATTGAATGTTGTGGATAGCCACAAAGTTAGCTCTTGCATGACTTGTGTCCAGGAATCCTAAAGGAATGGACAGCCTTTGATTGAAAGAGAGCTTGGGAAAAAGAGAAATCTTAATATTTGTTTTAGCACGGCTGTTTAATTTTTGAGAGGAGGGTTGAGCTGTGCAGTTCTCTTTATTGCTCTGCTAGCATGAAGGACCACAGGAAGTGTATTAGCCCCTTGTGGGAGTCCTGCTCATGGACATGAATGTGTTCCAACCTCGCTGCACACACTGCTGCCTCCAAAGGAGGCTGGGAGTGGCTGTGGGTTGCGAAGTGGTGATCCTGCATGAACTCATCCTGCTGGTCCCAACTGCCTGAAGACAGTCGAGTTGGTGAGCTCTGTATTGGCAGGCCTTGGGCCAGATGAGGTATCATCCCTCATCCCAAAGCTGTCTCTAAAGTAACACAAAAGCTGTATCATCTGCTGTAGCTAATTTGACAGAAAGGCAATAATCTGCCCAGATCTGATCCACATTTATTTTGTAGAGCTCTGGCTTCCAGAACAATATATATGTAATACAGCCCTCGCCATGGCCAGTCCTGTACTGTACAGACACTCTATTCAGTCATGCCATAAGGATGTAGCAGCTCAGTTTACAGCAATTCATCGACTGTTAATCCAATCAGTCTGTTCTGCTAATCAAATCAGTCAGCTCCAGGAGCATGTGGCGGCAGGCTGATGTGTGCACTCCCAGGCTCGCATGAACGGAGCCACATGGAGCTTTGTGCAGTGAAGATGAACTCTTGGATTTATATGATATCCTAGTGTAGTTTTTTAATTTTGCTGCTTGAACCTAAACCATACAATATTGGTTTTTGATATTCTTTTTGATACAGATTTTGATACTCTAAGTGTATATGTTAAGCTGTTTTTAAATTTTCCCTGCTGGTGCTAACTGCAGTGAGCAATACTCTGAACTGGCCTTAAGTCATCCTATGGGAAATGATGTATTTTCTAATAAAATGTGTACATTTAAGATTTTGGTGCACATTTTACAGACCTTCAGGTGTGTTTTGACATTCTCATCAAATGTCTTACTGAATAACTGTTTTCCCAAAACTAAGTTTTAAGCAAACACGTGGCACTTAATTTTTTTTGTGTTGTATGCTGCTATTTATTATTTGATTTTTGTGATGTAGAGTGCATTTATTTTATTTACAATAAGAAATATTTGAATACTGTTTATCATTGACTTCTGCAAGATTTTAATGAATGGAAGATATTATCACTTGTAAACATTGCTGATTGCTTATGGGGGATCATTCGGTCCCTTTTGTGTGTGAAACAGTTTCCAATTTAAGGAAGGGTGACTGTTCACCTGTAGCTCATAGATGTATGCCATGTAAGTCTTGCATTTATTCTGGCTTTCTGTCTCTGTCTTGGGCAATACCTGCAGTAGTGGAGATTTGGCTCCAATTTGGCTCAAGTGGAGAAAATCAGTAGAGTGAAGCAGTTGGTGCTGTGACCCCCGCCTCTACATATTCTGCTGTGCAGCACTTTTATTTTGGACTAGATTTAGTGGAGCCTCTCGGGATCAAATATCCGTGGCACTACATGTATTGAAACTGTTCAGAGGTGTTACTTGCTTGGATCTGTGTGCCTCCTTAGGGGTTGAAGCGTGACAGATAACACCATTGCATTGGTACATTCCCATTTCCGGTTTGCATTTCTCCATAAAGAATCCACATCCTGTATACCAAAACTGGTCTGTGAGCAAAACCATTCCACAGGAAGCAGGAATAGTGCAGAGGAGAGAAGGATTTGCTTCCAAATTGTATTACTGCTGTGAACCCAAACAGTAATGTAAACATAGCCTTCAGCTAGCAGAACAAGGCCTTCTCCTATATTTTACAGACAACAGATAGAGTATGAAGTCAAATAGATTCTATTCTGTAAACTTTAAATTCATTTGGCTTGAAATGAATGTGAGGACAGAAAGGAATATGATGAGAATGCACAATGGATTTATTATAAACAAGGTAATAGTCACTGAATATGTACATGCTCACGTGGTTTTTTTGGTGCTTCTGGTTTTTGTTGTCTTCCCACCCCCCGACAGCTGTCCCTTTAGTTTAATTTCTTCAAATGTTCTGTTAAACTAAAGTGTAATCTTTTTAATATATACACATATACAATGACAGAGAGTATGCTTTATATTGAGTTTACACGTGTGCCCAAATGATAATTCTTCAGATTGAGAATGTTCTTTTGAATTTCATGCTTACTTTTATTGACCTGAGCTAAAGATCTTTCATCAGGGATTAAGAATGCATGTCCTTTTCCTGACAATGAGGTTACTGGACCAGTCCAACCCATAGGTGTTTGTTGTCCTCTGCTGAACGTTGCAGTCCTCTTAGATGTGTCAGAAAATACCGCATGTGTGGCTGCTCTCCAAACCAGTTATTTCAGGATGCCTACATTAACTCAGGTATTCTTAATATCTAAACCAGGTCACTTTGACAGAACTACATTAGGGAATAATTAGGGAAGAAGTTGTGCTGACAGATGGGGAGGAGCTGTTGTCTCTGAGCACAGGACAGGGAGGCGGAGTTGCAGTGTTGCCGTTTTCACCTGGTGCAGCTGTAGCCAGACAGCACTGCAGCCTAAAACCATATATTGTTCTTGTTTGTTTATTTGTTTGTTTGTTGGGGATTTTTTTTGAGTGTAAGTTCTGTATACTTTGCTAATAAAAGCAATTAAAATCCTCAGGGAGGGAGAGCAAGCATGAACCAATTTTACCACATTCATGGAAGGAAGGGAAATTTACCATTTTACAGGTGGGAAATCTCAGGTATAGTTGTAGTGGGTTCGGGATTATAATTTGTGCATTTCAGTGTTGGATTATACCTCTGAGCAGCTCATTGTTCTTCTGTCAGTTCTTCTGCTGGCTGAGCTTTTGAGTGTCATTGATCAGTATCCCCCAGGTGGGGAAAGTGATAACATAGCATGCTAAAATAAAATGAGAGATGTTATTTTTTTGCCACCTAGGTAGTTTGCCTGATAACTTTCCCTCACACCTGTTACATCTTTTTTTATGTTATTTTCTGTTTTGTTGTGATTCTTCTACAGCACTTGAAAACTAACCATTAATGGCAAATCCTGCAGTACAGAACCTTTTCATCTCTAAAAATAAGTACTACCCCATGGCAGCAGGCATGGGATACTGTAGAAATGGTAGTTGTCACAAAGTACTGTTCAGCATTTCTAGTGTGATTATGGCAAAGGATGTAGTCTTGCTCCCAGTTCTGGATGAGAAACAGTTATGTAGCTGTTATCATCAGCAAAAGTATTGAGGCAGAATATTCCTGAGCAGTTTTTCAAGTGCTTCTAGGGGAGGGGGATTAACCAAACTGAGTCAATCCAAAAAAAGAAGTCCCTCACTGAAGCTTCATGATAAATTGTGTATCACAGGTTAATTGCTATAATTTTTGTGTCGTAAATAAAAAATGTATTCGAGAAAAAATAAAGGGTTAGGAAAAGATTCCTTTTAATCAAAAAGAGCAATGTCAAAGTAGGTTTTGTTGCAGGCTTGGATAATACAGCTAAATATAACTGTTTTCTTTATGCAATTCTGCTTGCTCCATAAATCATCAGGTTAAGAATGGATTTTTGTGTCTCCTGTTCTAGAGTTCATCTGTTATCTCTGCAAGGTGTCTGGTTTTTTGGATGAGAGGGATGGCTTCCTACTTGAAAAGGGCATGTCCTTAATGGGTGGCCTTTCAGTATTGAAAGACAATGGTAGAACTTTGTGCCCAGTAATTGATGCTGTTCATTACAGAGATTTCCTACTAGAGAATAAAAATACCTTGCTAGTAGTAGAGATCTTTCTCTGAGAATGGTGCTTTTAAAATTTGTTTTAGAAGGTCAAGAGAGTCAGAGGATATAAGCAAGACTAGCAGTAACTGCTTTTTTGACAAGATAGGAAGTTTGATTCATGAGTTTGTTCCTAGTTTTTAATTTAACATTTCTGACTTAATATTTGAAGGTCTTTTTACTCAGTCTCTACTAAAAAAAAAAAAATTGAAAGCATGTTTCTCCACAGTGACTTTTTTCAACTCTTGGAGTTGCATTTTCTTTTAAGATGTCTTTAAATAGTTTCGTGGAAAAACAAGTTTCATTTTTCTAGCTGCATTTTTTTTAAGCCCAGTAACTACTAGAAAGTTAAATAATCAGAATAAAAATAGTTTTAATGTATTTTAGGATCTTAAATAAAATTCGGACTGTTTATATTGTCTCTCTGTAGAATGCATTGAACGGATTAACAAGGCAAAGGTGGAGATTGTATTTGGTTTATATTTTTGTGTTGTTGAGTGGGTTGAGTTTTTTTAAGACCTATGCAGACAGAGCTGAGCAACAGGTGACAGGACAGCATAGTACAACACCTGCAGGGTATCACATGCAGTTGTAGGGTATGTCCTTATATCGCTGTTGAGATTACAGTAATAGCAATCATTTAACCTTTCTGTTGAAAACCAGGGAGTACGTTATGATAGCATGCCACGTGTTAAATTGAGATGCACTCTTAGGAGAATCTGCTGTCAGCAGTCATGTGATTTGGTAATGAATCATATACCGTATATGTACACCGTTTATATGTGCACCATACGTATTTGTATTTTCCTCCCATCCTTCTGAACCGTTCTGTAGACATTCCATTTGGTTGCCACTCCAGTAAATGTCACTCTTTCTTCAGAGGTTCTTCTAGGTAGGTGCGTTCTTGGCTTCTATGCATGGTCTTTGTTCGTGAAGGGCTTGGAGTTAAATTAATAAGTAATAGTCCCAAACCCCTGCCTTTTTTTTTTTTTCCTTCTTTTTAATACCAAAAAGAAGAGAGAGATGAGTAAGGAAGCTGTATCAGTCCCATAACTGAAATGAAGTGGGATGGAGGATTTACAAGAAGAATCAGCGTGGGTAGGAAAAATGAAATAAAAAGGGGAAACCCTAAGACTAGCCTTGCACTTACATCTCTTTTCCTGTAAAAGAATTCTCTTTCCACAGGATTAGCATGATTGGCATAAGTTTTGGTCCGAGGCTCGAGCCTCTGTCCCTGCAGCTGCTGCTGTCTGCCCAGTCTGCTTTACCCCAGTGCTTGAATTCCTCCAGCCTATGGGTCCCACATGCAGTTGTAGCATGTGCATGCTTAATACTTGTGACATAAATATCATCTCTATTTGCAGATAAGTGAGGCATGGTAATTTGTTCAAGTATGTGTATCAAATGCTCTGGCAAAAACAAATTCTCTGTTTTCACAAGAAGGCTCTATAAAAAATTGTCTGAATTTGCGCCCCCCGTTCCATAGCTGTTTCCTAAGCTGTTCCATATTGTCCCTGGTAGCTAAAGGTTAGCTCACTGTGAGTAAGAGATTCTCACATATGCCTTATGTTAAGCAAGCAAATTATTCAAACAATATCAAATTGATAAGTTTGGTAAGGTAAACACACAGTATTTATACAGCATATTTAAACATGGCCTCTATGTTGAGAGAGGGAAATCCTGTCCACATTGAAGTTGGTGCAAGAGCTTCGCTGAGGCCAGTGCTGATTGTCAATTTTAATATGTCATATTCAGATTCTTGTGCATGCAAAATACTTAGTGAAGAACAATTTTGGTATTCTAGAACGTGTTTTTGAGATAAAAGTAACAATCTGAAGTTTAAAGAGAGGGATTTCCAATCTGCAGATACAGACTGTAATACTATAGAGCTACAGAACAGAATTACAAAACTACAAGAATATTTTAAAATCTACACTTAACAGATTATTTACATGCAAGTCGCTCTCTTGAGTTGTATATCTGCCCATGTCTAATGCTTGTTTTTCCTTTTTAACAGGTAGAGAGAATTGTTGACAAGAGGAAAAACAAGAAAGGAAAAACAGAGTATTTGGTGCGATGGAAAGGATACGACAGCGAGGATGACACTTGGGAGCCAGAACAGCACCTTGTTAATTGTGAGGAATATATACACGAATTTAACAGACGCCACAATGAAAAGCAGAAAGAAAGCACGTTGACCAGGACAAACAGGACCTCTCCAAATAATGCCAGAAAACAAATTTCTAGATCTACCAATAGTTCTTTTTCAAAGACATCTTCTAAATCTTTAGTTATGAGTAAAGAACACGAGTCAAAAAATAGTCAACTTTTTTCTACCACACAGAAATTCCGGAAAAACAATTCACCATCGCTTTCTGGACGTAAAAATATGGACCTTGCAAAATCAGGTATTAAAATCCTAGTGCCCAAAAGTCCAATTAAGAGCCGGACAACAGTTGATGGCTTCCAGAATGAAAGCCCGGATAAAATGGACCATATAGAGCAGGATCAAGACGACTCCGTAGCACCAGAAGTAGCAGCAGAAAAACCTGTGGGAGCTTTATTAGGACCTGGTGCGGAGCGTGCTAGGATGGGCAGCCGACCAAGGATACATCCATTAGTGCCACAATTACCAGTGCCAGTAACAGCCACAATTGCATCAGCATTAACAATAAATGGAAAAGGTAGGTGTACAAGTCGTCGTTTTGGTGTTGATTTTTCATTTGACTGGGAGTGTTTTTGCTGTTGAGATGCAGACAAATTACCCACTCTGTTTCAGCCATGCTAAATCCAGTCTGGAGAACTTCACTTTATTTTACGTAACTATATGACTACAGAGCCATTTTGAATTTTACCAGCTTTTGGTTTCCTCGCAGAGATTCATTGGTATTTGTGTTTTCAGAATCACCATAAGATACATCTGTGTTTGCCTTGACATTGTGTGGTACACATACTTAGTGTACCATTTCCAGATATTACATCATTGCTTTAAGTTTATTTAAATAGGTCAAATTTGGTATGAATATTAGAAACATTAATTATGGCAATAGATGAATGGTGTGAACAGGGATTCTTCATAACAGTTTACATATCTCTTTTGTTATAAATATTGCCTGGAGAAAAAACCTGTGAGAGTGATGTTGCTTAAAAAGCAAAGTTAATAAGCTTTATTTCTGTGGAAATTTGAGCCAGTTGTGGAGATACATATGCCTTCTGCCTGGATTGAAATTTGTCTTCATTATATTTTATCAATATTTTGTTGTTTATACCTCCTTTGATATTGAGCACTTATTTAGGAGTGATGTCTGGCTTGCTAATATCTCAGTATATCACAGTTAGTTCAATTTGTACTGTAAAATTTGTGACACCAAAGTAACCCAAACTGCTTTTCTGGGAGAGAGCTGTTTGTCCCCCCCATCCAGCTGAGACCCTTGTTTAAGACTTCTTGGTCCTTATTGTTATGCCCCAAACCTTTGTTCTTCCCTGACAGACTCAGGTAGTTGTGTGGTCACGAGTGTGCTCGTAAGCATGCTTTTGAGGCTAAATTTCCATGCTTAAATTTTCAAGTCAAGACCGTGCCCTCAAATAAAATGCAGCAGGTCAAATCTGCAGGTGTGCTGTTGATGACGGCTTGCTGGAAAAATTGTTTGGAATTTTTCGAGGACTAGGCCTGCCAAAAAACATGCTTAGAGACATTGTATAGGGGAAAAAAATGCACTCAAGACTTTGGGAGAGTTTGTGTTGGGTACTCTTCTGTTGCTTGCATTGAGATTTTCTGAAAGAACGGCTGCAGCGGGAGAGGTTGAGAAGTGGTGGACAAGGGAGGAGTGTGTTCCTGGAGCTGCGGTGTCAGGTCATGGACCAACCCATTTTGCTGCAGATGAACTAGGTAACCATGGCAATGCACACACGGATGCCAGGAATATCTCTTGCTTTGCATGGGCTAAAGAAGGAATGTGAATCTCAGAGGATGTAAACAAAGCTGAAGGGGAAGATGCAAGGGATGCCAGGATGAGAGTTCTCTGAGTAGGTGAGGTAGAGGAGTGTGTTTTTGCATGGGATGGTTTTATGATAATTAGTAGGTGTTTTGGAGTATGGTGGGGTTCCTAATGAAGTGGTTGATAAATTCTGCCTTTGGCATCCTGTTTTTTTACCTCGTGGCATCAAGGAAAAATACCTGGACATGAAGGACCTTTTTGGGTAGATCAGATTAAATTATTCCCACCAACCTTTCCCCCTGGTAATAGTGGTATGGCAAGGGCCCAGTTACAGGGCATCAGATGGAAGCGGAAGGGCCTGCAGAGGAAAGGCAGTGGCACGGAAGGTGTCAGGTGAGATCCATTTCTGCTTCACTGCGGTGTTAAAATTTCCTGAACTGCCACCACCTCCTTCAACCCTTCTTAGGCATTAATCTGGGCAACTAACAGTGAAAGCTATTGACTGGCTCTAGGCATGATGGCAATACAAGAGTTTTCTCACGCTTACGTGTTCACGAGATCCTAAGGTGTAGATCAAAAAAGGAGAGCCAAGGAGATAGTCACAATACGTGGTTGATGAAACATACACAATATGTTCCACCTTCTGTCTGCTGCTGGAGGCATATCCTTGCATTAACTGAGGCTTTCCCTCTCTGCCCTGATACACCACTGCCAATCCCCAAGCTGAGCTGTGCAACCTGCTGGGAAATGGATGCTAAATATCCATATTTATTAGGGTTTTATTTTGCTCGCCCGCAACACTTTTGGAGGTAACCTTCCAATTGTGCAGTATTTCTGTGATTATAAAACTTGGGAAAAAAGTTGCAAAAGAAAAATACTTTGCACTTATATCTGACATCGGTCCCTCTTCCTAACTTTTCAGGATTTCTCGGACATACCTCCCTCATGGAAGCCCAGGCTCCAACTCAGCCATTATGCATGGCCTGAGTGGACATATTTAGGGAGAATCCAAGAGAGACAGCCCTGTCTTCTAGAGCTTGCCTGGCCTTGGAGCTTCCTGAGCTGACACATTTGTTGTCTCTTCATTAAAGATGCACTCTTCTCCTTGCTGTCTTTATTTTTAACTTCACACTGCAACTCATTAAAAATGTAGTAAATAGGTGCTTCCCTCCCCTCCATGGGGCTGTTGCAGTTCAGGATCCTGTTTTGCTCCTTACTCAGGACATTTCTTCAGTCTTAAATGGACACCTCATCACATTTTCAGCACGACCTCAGGAATCATATATCGTGAGGGGTATTTCTTGCACAGAAATGCATCTTCATATGCACCAGATCTGACATATTAATAATAGAGATGATAGATCTAGCATTTGGAGCACTCCTTCCAAACTTCCCACCTCCTCCGCATACACCTTCTGTTAATTTTAAGAATTCCTACTACCACTTGGAGGATGCTGTCAGGAAGACAAAAGCACGTTTTGAAAAATGACTTCTTACTTGAGCTGGTTTAGGAATTTTTTATCAAGACGTTTTTGTTGGTAAACTGAGTTAGTCAAAACAGAAATCACTAGTTGTAAAGCATCATTTTGAAAGATTCTAGAAAAATACATATTACACTTCAAAAAAATTTTAGACAGCTTTTTAGATTAAAACTGAATTACATTTTTTTAAAAGTAATATTGGAAAAATAATTCAAAATTTTAATATGAAAACAATGTTCCTGATTTTGAGATTATTGCTATGACTGTTTTGAATAGTGTGACTCAGGTTGATTTTTAAGTCTTAGCTTAGGGTGGTCAAACTCCTCAGTGCTTAGTCTGTTTGTGTGTTTTCCCTAGCCTAGTTGTTACCTTTTTTTTTTGTTTTTAAGTTTAATTTATAAGAGAAGTGCACATCAAAAATCCCAGAAACTTGTATGCATATGAAAATCCCATGACAGCAATTACTAGGAAATATTAGTGTTATTGTAGCGCCCAATCCTGCTTTTTCTGAGACAGACTTCAGTGATGCAGTTCGTGTTTCAAAGATCTTACAGTCTCAGAAAAGGCAATCAGCAAGTATCTGTGTAAATATAGAGGGGTTCTGGGGAATAAAATAACAGGAATGTTTACTCTGGGAGCTGGTGGTCTCAGCACACTGAAATCAAGCTGCTATCAGAAAGAATAGCATTGTGTCGAATGTTCGTATTTTAAAGGCTTGGCCTTGAAAACTGTGTCAATGGAGTAATATATATTCAAGGCTAAGAATTAGGGTGATGTATGGAAGAAGTGAGAACGGATCTCTGAATTGAACAATGCTGTGGTTCTGGTGTTTTGAAATACGTGGTGATCATCAGCTGTTGCTAAAAGCTAATAGAAGCAATCCTGAAATGGATGAACGAAACAGAAAGACAACACCAAAGAAATGAAATGTTGTGGAAAAGATGTTAGTGGCACCTACAAGTAAAGCATATCACTCAAAACTAGGCAAGACAAAAAGTGGCCTTGTGTCTAACAATAGGTTCTGATACCTTAAAAGTTTCTCAAAGTTTCCTTCATCAAAGTGATATTAAAAAGTAGCTTTGAAATCTTATTGCAAATGGTTTCAGCATAGTACAGTCACAGTATCCAGGAAAGTTCTATTTAACAGAGTGCACAAGAAGAGAAGCTGTAAAGGGAATCTGGTCTGTCGGTCACACAGGGCTAGAGAGTTGTCTTGCAATTTTAGAAAGGACCATAAGCCAGGGGAATACCGTTTCTTGGCAGATTATAGATTTTTCTATTCTGGGTAACCCTATAGTTGCTACAGTTTTTATTCATCTAGCAATGTCCAACATGTGGATGTAATTGAGAATAAATGCCACAAGAAGGGAAATTTCGGGCAGAAAGGCATGCAAAGCTGAAAGTATAAAATGAGCAAGAAAAGCACATCTAGCCGTGTATGTTGTTACAATTGGAATAAGGCAGGCTGGTGCTGGTGTGCGGGAAGAGCAGAAATACAAGAAACGCAGTGAATTACATCACTTGTTAGTCAGACAAGCGCCACCAGTGTGCACGGTGGCATTAGCATCTCTCTCCTTGCACGTATTAGTTCAGATAAATAACTTGCAGGAGCAGAAGGCTGACAATACAAAGATGGCTTGCAGTGTATCACCCTACAAGAAACAAGAGTGTCTGCTGATTTTTTTAGTTGGATAATGGTGCTGTTTTTATCTCAAAACAATGGTATTGTCAGCAAAAGAAAAGCCAGGCATCAGAAAAAAAAACCCAAGAAAAAAAGACTGAACTTAAGTTCTGTTTGTTACCTGTCCTCTCCTTTACCCAAAGCGGCTTATAGGATTAAAACCCACAGATTTGGAAAACCAAAAATCCACTTGAACACCAAAGGAAAATAGCGTCTGTCTGGTTAAGTGTCTGATGGCTTTGGTCTCAAAAGGAGTCAGGCAAGCATGGAAGGGATTATGGAGGCCACTGGAACTGAGGAGAAACATCCATTCTCAATGCAATACCGAGCCCGGCTGAAAGGAGTTCAGTCCCTCCCTGTTTATTAGGGTGGGGGGAGCTCACACACTTCCCTCACAAATTCTCCCAGTTGCTTTTTTACCTCTGCCTGTGTGCGCCTGGGTGTTGGACTCTGCGTGAAGAGCAGTCCACTGTCACCAGCATAACTGGCCAAGCTCAAGAGTCCCATGGGGAGAGCACAGCAGCTGACAAAGCTGTGAACCACAGAGTTGTCCAGATGGACCACAAGCCATGCATATAAACCCTCCCAGAAAGCAGAATTAAGAGGAGGGTTGAAGAAGTTCGTTGCTGTGAATTTAGAGTGGCCAGTACAACAAAGGGAAGGTTGGGATGATGTGTTATAGTTTTTTTGGATTTCTTTTTAGCATCCTGAAAGGACAGAGGCAGCTTTGAGCCCTCCTTTTGTTTGTTGGGGGACTTTATTAAACAGTTAAGTAGTAAAATGTGATTTTAAAAAAGAAGCCCTAAGAGAAGAACTTCCTTTTTCAGTGTGTTTGTACGTTGCACTTGGATGGTGGCTTGATCTCTGCTGAGTGATCTGGAAAGCAACCAAATATTTTATTAGTGCAAACAAAAGCCTATGAAATGGGTTAAAGTCCTTTGCAAAGCACTCTTAACTTCTAAAATTACTGGTTAAACTTCTTTTTCAAATGCAGAAGTGTGTAATTTTCTCTCTTTGGTTGTGTATCCATTTAGCAAATCACTAAAGAGTAAAGCAGTTTTCATTAAAGCAAGCTTAAAGACACCTTTGGCTTGGTTTTTTTTCTCCAGAAGTTGAATTTCATTTCAATTTTATTTCTTAAGAATTCACATTATCATGTCCCTTATGCACTGTATTGCAAGATTTTAACCTAACATCAATTTTTCCTTCTGTCTTACAAAGTCATGTTCAAGTTCTTCAGCTTCTTTACTCTTAACTAAAAATAATCTGAATTGTTGCCGATTTCTTGTTTATCTATATTTTCTGTCTTAGTGTAAATGCAAAAGTTTTAAGCAATATGGTAGACTGCATGGTCTGTGTCATGTAGAGCATTGCTCTGTTACACTTCTGGTTTTCTATCTCCCCTCTGCACTATTGCTTCTGCAGTTTATAGTACACATTGTTGTTACTTTACATGGAGCTCCAGGGTTGAGAACTTACTGTGAAAATCTCTTATCTTCAGAACTGTATTGGTTTATGTCAGCAGATTATCATAAATAATCAGGATCTCGGTGCGGGGTTTGCTTTAGTTTTAAGGCTGTTTTCCTGAGAAATGTGAGGCAGAAGTGACTGGTTTCTTTCCTTTTCTGCCTTCTGCCATTCTCCAATACTCAGAATGGAGATGTCTCGGTTGGATGCTACATTGGTGTAGACTTTTCATACAGCTGAGCTAGTGTAAAATGTAGTTACTTTGAAAGGAGTGGTCCCATTCTTTTCCCCAATCACAGATATGGGAGATATATATATTTTTTTTTTTATATCTATGTATGGTTAATCATATGTATATGGCCTAACAAACTTTAAGGGCAGACTTATTTTTATCTTTTTTTTTTTATTTTTATCACTTCTGGAAGTGATAGTGAGGGAGAGGATGTGCCCCTGGGGAGGGAGACGGACACATACTTTTTTCCTTTCTTAATTCTGTCCCTGAAAAACCTTTAAAGGAAACTCTGGATCAAACTTTTTTTTTTTTCTTTTTTTTTTTCCCTAAAGAAAAGGGTAAGAAATTTCCCAATAAATTCTCAGTTTGGACATAAAAACCTCAGCCTAAGTTGCTAGAAAAACTCCTCTGTTGTTCTCACTGGGATTTGCCTTACACCTGTAGCCCACTGGTGAACATCAAGCTCACAGTTGTGCAGTTCCTCTGATGTTACATCAGTTTACACGAGCTGAGGATCTGGAGTCTCAGTCTCTCTTGACTGACTGCTCAGATGGGGTCAGTAATGATCTGCCATTACGTTCTCCTACAGCACATGTGCCAACGGGAGGTAAAAGTAAATTCTGAGGACAGGTTTGTCACACCTGCTGTGCCAAAGCTTGGGAAAGATGAAGCACAATGAAACAGAGCCTCTGTTTACAAGGCGCCCTTTCAACCTGCTTTGCATACGTCTGCACAGAGAAAGTGTGTTGAAGATCAGACTGAATGCTAGAACAGAAATGTTGAGCTACATACTTTTTTTTCATCCGACATTGTCAAAATTGTACAACTTCAGAGCGGCTTTTGAAATGTGAAGCGCAATCAGAAACACTCGTGCGGTGCCTTTTGCAGTTGTGCCTGGTAGAGTAACCAGCCACTTTTTTTGTCTCTTGCTGTTTCAGTTTTTGAAAAAGTTTCATCTCCCATCTCTGTTGAAGTTATGAAGTGGATGGAATGCATATTTGCTAAGGCAACTGTCATTATGAATCTGTGTTCTCTTGAAAAGAAGGTTAATCTTAATAGTTTGATGCAAAAATCCATTTAAAAAACTGAACTAAAACAACCATAATGTGGTTTGTGCAAGATTTGCCTAGATCACATTGTTTACATAAAAAAAAGTCAACAAAACATCCTCACAGGGAGACTGTTACAGGTGGGATAAAATATCACACAATTAAGACAAAACTCTGAAATAATTTTACACCAGTGCTTGTGAAAGAGAGAAAATAGTTAGATTTAAGAAGATGCAAAACTAAGATTTGAAACCAAGTTTTTTTAAGGCTGGCTGTTGGGATAATAGCTGGATACAGTCTTCAATATTACAGGTGTTCATAAAAATACCTTATATTTTTATGTATACATATATATAATATATTGCCCTGGAATAACTCTACTTCCTACCCAGCCAGAGGAATTTCAGTACTCAAAGTGGCATAACCATGATCCAGAGCTGCTGCTGTGAGTTACTGATAATAATACAACGAAGTACTGTTATTTAAAAGAAAATAAATACAGAAGCCGTATGTTTGTAATACTGTATGCCTTTTTTTCCAAACAAAAATATCTAAATTATCTGCTCTACATACCATTTATGTTGTACACTTATTTAAGAACACACATTGAAATGCATTAGGCCACAAATTATCAAACAGTTAATTCTTCTTTAGTAACTGTTTTCTTAATTTTACTATTTTAGAATGCATAAAAAAGCTTTTGTTTTTTAGAAAGTATTTGTCATTTAACATGCTTTAAAGTTTATTATGTTTTAGATGCCTTTAAGAAACAAAGGCAAATCATAAACATTGGCACTTTGAACTATAATATTCTAAATTTAAATGTATCTGAAAACCGGGAAGTCCTAAAATTCAATGTGGGAGAAGGGGAAAGGCAGCATTGTGCTATTCTATTAAGAGTTCTTTAAACATTTCATTGAAACACGGATTAAGAAATACAGACTGTCATCTATTTTCTTTGAAAATATTCCTTGAAAGAGTCAACTAAAGAAAGTAAGAAGTTGTGCTTCAAAAGACTGCTCTGAAACTCACTGGAAAGATGGAAAAGAGAGTAGGCTTAGTGGTTCATTGTAGTTGTGTCACAAGGTTGACAGTGGGATCTGTGCTTATTTATATTTAGCGATCTCTTTAAGAAAAAAGTATTGCAGTGAGCAGCAAAGGTGCAAAACTTGCAGAGGAACACTTTATTACTTAAGGTACAACAACACAGAAGTTTCAGAGGGACAGACCTAAAGCGGGAGGCTGAGTGAAGTGATGAACAGCAGGAAGATAACTTGAACTGAACATTTCTCTTGCTAGCTCCTAATCAGAATTTTTAGTCTGAGATGCAGATAGGAATGATGCAGATAGGAATGCCTGAACACTGCTAAGGGCAACTCCAAGAAGACTTGGCCTAATGCTGGACTAAAGAAGCTCTGACGGTTTCTGTGTTTGTCACACACATTTGTTATTGCTCTTCAGTCACACCTGGTGTGTAATGAATCTGTACATAACGCGCTGGCTGGCACAGTGTCTTCCATGCCTTAGCACTGCTGTCCTTTGGATTTCAGCTTGGATTCCTGTGTTGTTTGAAAGATGGGCTAGAATGAGAGGGAATGGAGTAACTGGCTGACAAGGTCCCTATGGGAGGTGTCCCAGTGTACTTCCAGTGCATATACAGTTGGGGATTCTAGGCCAAGCTGTTGATGAAAGCTGGTACAACGGGAACAAAGAGGATATTAAGTAATTTTTTTTAAAAAAATCGTGTATCTAAAGGGAATACAGTAAATGTTTTGGAGAAGAAACAAGTTATAGACAAGGTGAAATTATGACTGATGTCGTTGGAAATTTCTATTCTGGAATTGAATGAATAAGACAAGGGGAAGAAGAGAGAAGACGTCTCGAGAAGTCAAAGAGTGTCAAGTTCAAAAGAGAAATGTTTAGGTATAGCTTTAGTTATAGCTTCCATTTAGTCCTGAGAACTCTTTGCTAAAACATGTTTGAGTCCAAGAGAGGGAGGCATTGGCCATTTTAAATAAATTAGGCATGTATGAGGATAATGGGAATATACAGTATTTATAAGAATTGTATTGTTTTACAAAGAACGTAAGTTCTCTTTGCTCAGAAGTAAGGAAATGTTTTGTGACATATCTGAAAATTGTAATTCAGTCATTTTTACATGTTTTTCTACATCATTAGCCAGTATTATTTATGGATTAATTCTCTTAACTATTATTGGTAGAATTACCTTTTTACTGTGCAGATGTTCAGTGATTCTAATCATCGCCCTGTTAGGACATCAGGATAGGCACCTGAGAGGTAGTGAGCAGGTAGTGCTCTGATCTGGTTCCTGCTGAGGTCCTTATGTGAAGCACCCTTCCTTTACAAAAAATGCGTATAGAAATGTATAAAACAATCCTTTTATTTAAAAAAAAAAGCTTCAAAGTTCAGGTGCTTTAAGTAGAGAGCACTGATTGTCATTATTCATCCTCGTTTGGTTTGGTGTAGTCACCTCAAAACCCCATCCAGTGTAAACAGAATTACTGCATTGCATTCTCCCCTCATCCATTGGTTTTCTGGATGGATTTCAAATTCAGTGGGCACTTCTGAGAAATACAGGAATGAGTTGAAAGCAACAGTAAATGCAAAGCTAATGCTTATTTTACCAGACATAACACTTTGTTGACAGAGCTAATTTTAAAATAATTTTCAGCAAACAGAAAGAATATCCTGCCAAGGCTTCTCTCCAAGTTGGTGAGTGTGTGAAGATGTATTTGTGGCAGTGCAGGGTAACGCCCTTTCACCAAGGGATTCAAACATAGTGGGTTTTTTCATATATTAGTACAAGCAGGCAAACTCAATATGGTCATAATGGGTATTTCAAACAACTTACTGTGTGGTTTGTGATTTTCTGTTTCAATTTCTGAATAGACAAGATGACAGATTATTCTGCGTTCTTTAGAGAGTCATCTATTTTTACCTTCAGTGCATGGGTAGGCAATTAGCTTGAAAACCTGTTTTAAATATTTAAAAGTTGATACAAAACACAAATTACATCTTTGGTTGCTATTACTGAAAGCTAGTGGTGCATTTTGTTTTCTTGTTTCTTTGCACATTGATAGTGCTTTTTGTTCCATTAGCTTTATTGGGTCCTGGATAGTCAGTCAGGTTCAGGAGGTGTTTTTACAAATGAACTTTCTGAGACAGACAATAGAGAAGTGGAAAAAACCTTTTAAATAGGTGAGAGGGAGGAAAAAAAAGAAAATTTAAACATTTCTTATTCCATGTCCTTGTAGGAAGTGGAAAGTTTTCCATTTAAAAAAACAGTAAAAAGTAAACAAATTAGAAATCTTGCCATTAATAAGAAATATGTATTGTATAATAACTCTATAGTAAGAGAATGGGTTTTCTCAAAGGATCATATAGTACCAGGTAGTAATGATAGGAAGTGGAGGGCTTGCCCAAACCATTGGTCAGGAGCTAGGACCTCTTCTGAAAGAAATAGGCTGAAATTAGGGTTTTCTGAACTCAATTTATTTTCTGCTGTTAAGAATCAGAGGAAATGTTTATTTCAAGGATTTTCTTTCTCTTTATAGAATGCTAGATTCAACAACCCTTTAGATGCTCTAAAGAAAAGGTAAAAAATAACAAGTGGATTATGTTTAATCAGCTTTGAAAGCAATGAGTAAAATTATTCAGGTATGAGTACCTTTAAGACACATAAAAAATAAATGCTATGCTTTTCTTTATTCTTCAGATTGGTGGCTTTAGGTACCTGTTGTGTTTATTGACCTCATGGAAAAGTGCTGATGCTTTGCATTCAGATTTCTTTTTGCATTTCCAAATACAGATGTAACTAGCTAACATTAAAGATTGAGCACTAAGTCTTCTGATTAAGTAAACAAGCCAAAACAATCAGTGTTGCCCACTGATCCTTCTTTTTCAGCTTGCTGTGAAGCTTTGAGGGAGAAAATGGACTTGTTACAATATGTTAAAATATTTTGCTCTGAAGTCCTTCCTTTTTTCTAGTATTAAGTTTTACTCTGGCACAGTGGTCATCTTCAAGGAATTGTTGTTCCTCTTTTATATCTTGTAATAGTTAAGGGTTCCCTGCTACTGGTTTTTTTGGCATAGTCCAGTTTGAAATGTCGTTTTATAGTTGAATGAGGTATATTAGTAGAGTAGTGATTGGTGCATGACATGTTAAGGAGTAGTCTGTTCTCTATTAAATGTTTTAGACATGTCAGTAATACACAATTTAAAAAAACAGTAATAAACTCTAGAGTCTTTTCAGTTAAAGTGCAGTATATAAAGAAATTGTCACCGCACTATTGTAGCCCTAATAGGCTATTGTAGTACAAATAGGACAAATACTCACATATGTTCGGGTTAAAAAGGGTGGGAATAATAATAAATAACATTTATTTCAGGATAAACCTGTATAAAAGTCAGTGGGTCTGTAGTGGACCTGATATTAACTTCTCTATACTTTTCCTTTTGCAGTTTTGTCTAATATTTTAGTACTTAGCCAGTGTCAGCATTAGCTGTACTATGATCTTCTAACAACTTAGTCAAACTCAGTGATCACATTTTCAAACGTTTCAGTCTTTTATGTGTTGGGGGTTTTTTAATATACTTAAATATTATCCTATCTTTTTCCTATAACTACTACATATACTCTTTGGATAGGCCTCATACTCTTTGAAGTCTAAAAAGAAAAATCCAGTATTCTGAGGCAATTTTAAATTCTCCTGCACAGAAGTGAGTTGGGCAGCACTGTGTCAGGGTTAGGGAAGGCCTTTGGGGGAGGCTGTTGAAACCTTGGGATGAAAACTGAGATACTCCAGCATCCCTGGCAATCCTCAGCAGTTCAGGAGGATTTCTGTTGGTTTCGGGGTGACATGAACTGTTATATGATCGTTGTGTGCTTTTACAGACCTTGTTTATAGGTCAGTAATTTCCTTGTTATGTGTCCACTTTTCACAGATACTCTTGTAATTCTGCGCTAATCGTACTGTAACTTCATTTAGGAGTAAAATATATTGTAGAGGGTGAAGTTAGGTAGGCAAATTTCTTTTGATTTAGATTTTTCAGAAATTATTGTGAAATCTTAGAACTGCTCTGCCCAGTGTTTGTACCTCAGATGAGTCTCGTTTACATCTGTTAGATACTGTGAAATGACTGTTTTGAACAAATCAACAAATTAAATGCAGTACTGCTTTGTAGTATCTCTGCTACCGATAGCCTTGGCTGCACTGGTCACAATATTGTATTTTGGGAACCTGCTGAACACACTGAAGGTTAGTATTAGGACAAATGTTTTAAATTTTAGAAGAGGATACTTCAGCTTGCTCAGAGCTTGGTTGGGAGGGATTCTGTGGGAAGCTTCCATGGAGGATAAAGGAGACAGCAAGTGCTGGGAGTTTCTCAAGAACATTCTCCTGGAAGCACAAAACCCATTCATGCCCTTTAAAGGTGAGGGAAGCAGGGAGAGACCTCCTTGTTTTAACTGTGAGGTTTTGAGTCTGCTCAAAGCCAGGAGAAGTGCACCATAGATGGAAAAGCAGATGGACACCCAATGAGAACTACAAGAACATTGCCAGGGTGTGCAGAGTTGCAGTTTGACAAGCAAAAGCTCAGCTCAAATTGAAATTGGCCAGAGATGTCAAAAACTACAAGAAATGGTTCTTTAGATATGAAAAAAAAAAACAAGCAGAAAGAGAAGGAAAATACTGGCCCACTGTTAAACAGGAGAAGTGAACAGTCATCAGAGAAGGATCTCTCACAAGAGAGAACACAAGAAGTGTTGAGAAGTTCTCAACACTTTGTTCACCACCATCTTTACCAGCCTGCTGGGCCCCTGGCCTTGGGACCGAAAATCCAGGTGGATGCAAACACAGACCCTCCATCAGTGAAGGAAGACTTGTTGTGTGACCTATCACAGGAATTTGACGCATACACACTGATGGGCCCTGTCACTGTTCACCAGCGGTATGCTGGGCTACATCAACAAGGGCATCACCAGCAGAGATGGAGACGTCATTGTCCCTCTCTAATTGGCACTTCTCAGGCTGCACCTGGAATACTGTGTTCAGTTTTGGTCCCCGCTGTGCAAAAAAAGCTGTGGACAGGCTGGGGAGGGTCCAGAGAAAGCCACAAAGATGATCAAAGGCCTGGGCAGCCTGACATGAGAGGAAAGGCTGAGAGACAAATGGATTTGTTCAGCCTTGGGAAAAGAAGGCTCAGAGAAGATTTTATCACCTTGTCCCGGTATTTATAGGGTGGCTGCAAAGAAGGTGGAGATTCCCTTTTAACAAGGAGTCATATGGAAAAGATGAAGGGGTGGTGGGTGGATACAAGTTGCTCCTGGGGAGATGGATGGGTCACAAGAGGAAAATTTTTCATAA
>VZTA01003489.1:0-92169 GCA_013398855.1 Mohoua ochrocephala
ATACACATCATAAAGTCACCCCGTGACAGTCTCTGAATGCTCTCCAGGGTGACAGATGATGTTAAGCTCTGGTCTGGAGGTCCAGTATGGGGCTGGGGGCAAGTCAGTGAGTCCTTACTCCTAGGCGTGTGTGTGAAGAGTACTCAGCACTGACTGGTGACTAAAGCTTTCTTGGTCACTGTCTTGAATGTAGAAGTGGTTGCTCTTGGCTGCTTGTAAGGGGCTTATCAGGACAGTGATTATTGCTGTGGAATTATATTGGGAGTTGATCACTTCCCTGTCTGCTGCAGCAGATGTCCTGCATTCTGCCCAGTCTGTGGTTGTTCTGCATCTTCAAAACTCTAGTTAACATCACTGAAAGTAGTGCAAAGAAAAGCTCAAAACACACTGCGGAAAACCAAGATGCAGTGTGACAGTCTGTCTCAAAGTTTTGAATGATATCATGGACTGACAAAGTTTTTGAGTTAGGAGTAAGATCAAAAGATGGAGTATCTTTAAATACAATCAGCCTAAAAGAGGTCGGTACAGAACCAAGTGACTTCATTTGTTCTGGTTGAGAATGGAGGGAAATAAAAAAGCCAGCAGTATGAAAATGCAGATAACAGCATGTTCAGTAAGGCACTACAAGGATGCTCCCTTAAATGAGGTAATTGCCTACAAGCTTAACGGTGATACTGCAGCTAATCACTAGAAATAATGTAGGCGTGATAGATAAGCTTGGAGTTGAAAAGTTCCAACAATGCAATCACAATATCCTCAGGTTTGAATCACTGATGAGAGGCCATACAAAGACTAGTAGCAAAAAAAAAAAAAGAGTGGGGCTTGAGTAAAGCAGACCTTGAAGGAATGTGAAATGAGACTTAAAAATCTGTCTGGAACTCGGTAATGTATGTGTAGGGAATCAGGAGTGAAGGAATGGAAAGTGGTTGAGACAGGCTAGGGCAGGCTCTCATGAAAAGTCTTTCCAGTTGAGTCAACAGAACCCTGCATGGGTAGGTAGAGGGCAGAAGTAATACTTAAGAGAAACAAAGATGTTGGGGGATAAATAAAGATACAAAGAGTCTGTGAAGTGAGAACAGAGTTAGAGTGCATACAGTGAAGCCTCATTTGTTTGCAGTTTGTTAAAAACCCAGACGTGCATGCAATGGCACATTTTGTTATGCATTTATTTATGTGCTTACTGAACTGTGTGCCTGCCTACACAGCCATATCTGAGGGGAGATCTCTATCTGGGGCCATTCATATTTGTCAGCAGGATGCCTGGCAACTCTGCTAATTTTGTGTGAGGTCTGTTCTATTAATGGTATTCTCCTGTACTCAGAAAATAAGAATATACACCCTCCGATGAAGTCAAAGAAGAAGAAATACCAGTGTAAAACAGATGACTTGTCAGCTCTGTACCTGTTTGTTTTTGTGTTACCCACACCACCTCTTGACTTTCTCCCTCCACCATCCCCACTTGCAAATGGAAACAGTGCTATTTCCAAGCGCTTCTCGCCAGAAGAACACCAAGCCAGGAAGCCAGAAGATGGGTTTTGGGTCACAGAATGACTTCCAGCATATCATCACTTTTGACATCTCTCCTTGCCTCTCTGGTTTTCTGTGTGTAAAATTAAGGTTTGCACGTTTTATAGAGCCTCTGTGAGGCTTAGTAAATTAAGATATAAACAGAAACGTGTTCCTCTCGATAGAAAAGGAAATTTTTTGTGCCTGTACACGAAGCTGGAATACTCTGTCATGATTCAAATTGGGAGATGGAGCAAGAGAAGGTCTGGAAATTTTCTGGTGGGAGCTGCTGGCTGTGATTTCCTGTACAACCAACCCTGGGAGTGACAGTGGTGGTGGGAGCCGGCAGAGCTCCAGGCTGGTGCTTTGTGCACTGCAGTAGGCAGGAGCAGCAGGGAGGGTCCCCTTCCTTCAGTTGTTCTCACAGCACTCTTCCCAAAATGTTCTTCCAAGTGGGAGAGTTTTGCCGTGTTTCCCGTGTGCCTGTTCTGTCGTGCTTTGGCGTTCTCCCTGCACTGAGCAAGTGGAATTGTAGAGGGGCCAGGAGTGTGACAGCTCCTTAGAAATCCCAGGCTTGTCCTTCTCTGTGAGGAGAAGGGTTTGAACACTGATTTCTGCTTCTTGACCTTTAAGAAAGTGGCTATTCTTCATGCTTCAACCTTTGGAACTGGTTGTGAAAGAGCAGGTTGCAGCGAGCAGGCAGATGCTGAGAGAGTAGCACACTGAGAGGGGTCAACCTTCTATTAGCAAATTATCCTCAGTGCCTGAATAGCACTTTACTTTTGCTGGTATTCAAGATCTTTCCAAAACATGTTAATTAAGGAATATCTAAATGGTATACTTTCAATTTATAACAACTGATGCAGAGAGGTGAGAAAGCACCCCTGTTGGGTTAATTTTCCCCATGAATGAAACCTTGTTTCTATGTTAAATAACTTGTTAGACTTTGCGTTAGAACTTCTGAAGTTTCATATCACCTCAGACTCAGAAATTGTTGCACAGTGAATAGTTCTAGTCAAACATGCCAGCAAAATAACAGGGCTTCCTGGCAAAAAAACTTTGCATCTGTGAAGCTCCGGTACTGAAGGTAATGGTTTGAGAGAATGCAATTTTAAAACGTGGAAATATTATGTAAAATCAATAGATGCACTGGGTACTATTTATTTCTCTGATATTTCAGGTTGGGTTTTTTTATTCTGTCAGCAGCAGGTGTTAAATTCTACTAAACCAGTGAAAAATGGAAATAAATATTTAATTTACTGTGTCTATCAATTATATAAAATTGGCTTATGAAATATTAAAGTATCTTTTAAGAGATTGCAAGTAGGAACACTAGTTAGAAAATCCGGTCCCTTAACAGAAACTTAATACAGATGTGGAAATAAACTAAGCGTGATTTTAGGGTTGTAGGTCCTGGATATTTTCTTGTTGCTTTTTAAGGTATCAAGGCCTAGTTGTTGTGCCTGTCTAATTTGAAGACATATGCTCATGGCAGCAGCAATGTGGATTTAGACTTCTAAAGAGAAATGTGTTGAGTGGAAAAATGCACCAGGAATATGTGAACATCATTAGGTTATTTTAAAAAACTATGGATACTCACTTGAATATACTCATTTAATCATAAGGACGCAGTGAAAACAAAGAGGTGAGCACAAATATAAGTGAAGTATCTGCTGAGCCATTAAAGTGGGACAAAAGCTAGTCGTTGTGAAACAAGAAGTTTCCTGTGAGGAGGGCAGGGATTGTTTCCTTACCTGAATGTTAAAGCTGTGTGTTAAAACACACTGCCATCGATATAAAGACGTTCATGAGCTTTTAACAAATCATGTCCTAATGGTGCTGATGCTGCATTTTGAAGTGTTACATCACGAAGTGCAGAGAAACAGACTGAATACCCCAGCTGACTGCTGGGTTGCACGAACACATTCCTCACTGAGCTACACAGGACTGGTCAAATGCAAATGCATTTATCATAGAATCAGAATATGCTGAGTTGGAAGGGACCCATCAGCATCACTGAGTGCAGCTCCTAGCCCTGCACAGGACACCCCAAGAGTCACACCATGTGTCTGAGAGCGTTGTCCAAACACTTCTTGCACTCTGTCTGGCTTGGTGCTGTGACCACTGCCCTGGGGAGCCCGTTCCAGTGCCCAACCACCCCCTGAGTGAAAAACCTTTTCCTGATATCCAGCCTAAACCTCCCCTGACTCAGCTTAATGCTGTTTCCTCCAGTCTTGTCACTGGTCACGAGAGTGAAGAGCTCAGTGCCTGCCCCTCCTGTTCCCCTCACAAGGAAGCTGTAACAGCAGTGAGGTCCCCCCTCAGTCTCCTCTTCTCCAGGCTGAACAGACCAAGTGACCTCAGCTGCTCCTCACACGGCTTCCCCTCAAGGCCCTTCACCATCCTTGTGGCCTCCTTTGGATACTCCCTAGTAGTTTAATGTCTTTTTTATATTGTGGTACCCCAAGCTGCCCCCAGAACTCGAGGTGAGGCCACCCCAGCCCCGAGCAGAGCAGGACAATCCCCTCCCTTGCCTGGCTGATTATGCTGTGCCTGTTGCCCCCCTGGACATGGTTGGCCCTCCTGGCTGCCTTGTGTTTGACATTGTTCCTTCCTTATAAATGTAAAGTTTTCACCAGAATTCCAAAGGCCTTCTTAATAGACTTTGTCAGTCGATTTGAGTCATTTCTCAAAGGAAAAGATTTCTATCAGAACAGGAACATAGGACAAAGCAATATTCAGGAATATGCTCATTTCAATGGTGTTTGGGAGGACACTTTCCCAGCGTGCCTCTGTGGTTGCTTGCAGTGTTTTTGATGAGCTACACGAGGAACTTGAATTTCCTTGGCAGGCACCTGGGTTACTTGGAGTCTGTCTCCCAGCCTTTCTGTGTTCCTCTGATTCTTGTTGTAGCTCAAATTGTGTTGGGGAGATGTTGGAAAGAACGGAAGATATTCCTTTCTTTGATACTATACTTTGGAATTTCATCTTCTGGGAAATGTTCCTGATTTGATTTTGTTGGGTTTTTTTTTTAAATTCCTTTACAGAAATTGTAGTTTTAAAATTCAGCATCTCTCAGATAAGACAATTTAAGATTTCTGCCTATGCTTACTTTATAGTTACTAAAGACAATAGCTTTCCCAGAGGTGCCTGTAGTAGTCATTCTTCTGAGGGAATTTTTCAAAGACAAAATTGACAGCAAAGGCCATAGTCTTCATGACAAGTCAACAGGGATCTGACAGCTGATTGTCTTTTTGTACCGTTGGTGTTTCTTTCCTGCTAGCATTTGGGCTATAAAGTGATTTCCCTGCAGTGTGCGCCTGCAGCTGATTTCTACAGTTGAGTTCTCCCTAAATCTAAGATGTAGAAAAGATTCCTCCTTGACCATACCAGGAGCTCTTCTTGAGTAGAGCGTCTTCTTTCCATCACCTTTGCAGTCATGTTGCAAATCCAATGTCCAGTTTCCCAGCCTATCCCAAACATCACAGGAGTGAAGGGCTGAAGTCTTGTAGTTTGTCACGAAGATCTGTTAATTCCCCTCTAATGGACCGAAAAGGAAACAGGGGATGATGTTCCCTATCCTGTGCATCACATTGCACTGAAATAATGGAATGCAAAATTGTGAGTGCTGTATCTTCAAAAGCCTCCTTCCCACCAGTCCTGGTAAGTGAACCCGTGGAGAACTCAAAGGAAGCACCAAGCCTTACTCATGAATGGAGCTTTGGAACAAAGCTGACCCCCAGGATGAGGACACAGCTTGGTGGGGTATGATGGAAAGGGATGCTGTGTTTCTCGGGACTCCTGGTCCCCAGGAAGAGGAGGGGTGGCATTTCTCAGCTGGTTCTCTGCTACCATGACACCATAAATACATGCTGTTGGCAGCTAACTAGTTAGGTTTATGTTGTAATCGGGCACTGTGTTTGCAGCTGCTCTGGATCTCAGCAAATTCAGCTTCTCAGCAGCTTGCTTGGTTGCCAGTTGCGGCACGGTTGCGGCTTCAAGGCAGAATCCCCCAGGAACTTCAGCTGGGTGGACCCTGTGCTATTGTAACAGTGCCATTTCCAGTGCCTGGGTTAGAATTACAGCTCAGCTTTAAACTGACTGTCTCCAGAGAGCACTGCAGAAATGCTTGGGGTTTCCTTAGAAGTAAAACAAAAATATCCTAGTCAAATAAACAGAGCTACGCCATGCCCTTGAACAATTTCTTGGTGAGTTCATTTGCAGGCACTTGCTTGTATTACGAAGTAAGAACTGAAGCCGGGAGAGAAACTGAGGAAGAAAGTAATATATTTTTCTTTCTAAAATGTTGAAGAGATTAAGTAGAAAAAAAAAGTGCTAGTGAGAGGTAAAGAGGAGCTTTTGGGTTTGAAGTGTTCCTGTGCATTTTTTTACTGTCTTAAGAACACAGTTTTGGAGTGAAACATGGGAACGTGCAGAGCACTTTGTCATCTAAGTATAAAAGTGCTGCGGATGAGAACAAATAATTATTAATTAGTAACACCGCTGTACTTTGTTGCTCCTTCCTGTCTAATGAATGTCTTGTTCCTGAGAGACAGAAGCAGGAGAGATCTGAGATTATTTGAGGGGAGTTTTTATACAGCGGAAGGCAAAGGAAAGGTAAGAACGGAATCAGTTAAAGGCAGAAGGAGGCAACTAATGTGGCTTTTGAGGTATCAGTGATGCATTCTGTATTATTCATGGCTGTGACTCCTGTACTGCTTGTAAGTGTTCTACGTTTTCATTTGCTAAATTAGGTGGGACATCACATAAAGAGTAAAATAGTGAAATGTAGAAAGATTGAGATCATCACGATCATGCAAAGCACGCAGATGCCTTTCCACAAAATGTGGTTAGCTACTGCACTGATTTTTATGTTAATTTACTAGTGAATAATTTAAAAAGACCTGTTTACTTTTTAATAAAAAGGAAAGATATAAATTGGCTGAGTGTTCCTAATGTTACTTACAGCTGCCATTGAGCAGATGCTAGGGATTCTTAGTGGTAGGCTAGACCAAAATAAGTTTTATGAATAAACAAACAATTTCTTTCTACTACCGACTCTTTCAGGCTGATTCTCTCCCAAATTCACTATGAATGGCTTTTTAAAGTCTCCTCATAAATAATTACCTTTCTTGTGGCACTTTTTTCTAGGCACTTGGATTTTAATTACAATGATGAACTGTTTTAATAAGTTGTTAAATAATTTTATCTTTTTAGGACTGAATCCATTTTCTGTTTCTCTTTGACTTCATTAGTTCCTGGGATTTTAATCCTTTTAATTCTTGCTAATTCACTTTATAAATTCATACTGGAGAAGTAAACAGCACGCAGCAGCATCATTTTCTTTTGAACTCTGTGCACGTACACCCACCTCAGCTTGCTGGTTATCAATGGTCTCCTGCTACTGTTACTAGTAACCATTTTGTTTAACTCAGTCATTTGGATCACGGTCGATATGAAAAGATAGGTAATTAAATGGAGACAATGTGGTTTTGCTTTGGGCGAACGTCTGGGGGCCTTAAAGCCCTCCACGGCAGCGAATGCAGTGCTTGGCTGATAGATAAGGGATGTGTAACGCCGCTGTACTGCACCCCAGAACAGCATTTTCCAATGTAAATACTTATCAGGTACCTTTGTGTGCGGTTCGACGTTGGGAAGTGCCGAACACGGAACTCCTCATCACTTTTTTGCTGTTTATGCCAGCAGGGAAGGTACGGACAGGGCGGTCGCGCTTCCTGGCGCGACGCTGGCACCGTCGCTGCCTCTGCAGTTTGGCACGTGACGGCTCAGGATAGCACAGGGGGTGTTCTGCTTGACCACCTCTGTTTCTGAACGTGGGAGTGAAGAAGTCATTGGTGCCAGAGTGAGCCTCTGAAATATTGCTGCGAATTTTACACGGAGGGTTTTTTTTTTTTCTGTAAGAAAGACATAAAATGTACTGTCTCAATGAATAGTGACATTTAATAACTTGCCACTAAATACCTATGAGGATATATATACACATCTAACACAAAGAGAGTTTGATATTCAATTTCTTTGATTCACAGTATTTCAGTAAAAAGAATGGAATGCCAAAGTTCAAAATGATAATATATATTTGGTGTAAGTTTTTAAAAATGTAAAACCTATATATGAAATGTGGATTTGAAGACTGGAGTATCATCTTTGTTTTGCCAGTGGTCTGGTGAAATCAGCATTTCTCTATCAGTTTCAATTATTTTTAACTAAACCCGTGCAGTTGTTTAATCAGATTGTTGGTGCTTTTTGGTTTGAGATGCTCACCATAATCAGTCTGTTACCACAGATCAGCTCACAGGCTGTTAACAAATGGAGGTGGAGAAACAATGCCCTGGCATATTAAATACCTTTTCATGAGCTGCTGCCTATTTCTGATGGTGCTTACTGGTCTTTTTTAATCTCCTTCATTCAAGTAGTGCTCAGTAGAAGTTACGCCAGAAAACTCTGACTGAATTTATCAGCAGCACACCTTCATAAAGCATCCCTTTGAAATAAAATTGTTAGTTTTGCCATGTAAGCATTGTTAATAATGCAATGGGAGGAAAAAAGGATTTCTTAAAAAACCAGGAGTGTCTTTCCCTGACCGCCAGCAGAGAGGTGCCTCCTGCTCGGAGTGTGGCTGCACAGTCAGGGGTTTTGGTTGTTTTTTTCATTGAAGGGAGCTGGCAGGTTTTTTGGTATTCAGGCTGCCTGAAGAGTTAGAAACATTTGAAAACAACCCTACTGACAGTGGTGCAAACGTCTGTCCGTACCTGGAAGTTCTCACCTACACCGCAGCCTACACACGTGGGCTTTTGCAGTTTTGCCAGATGCCAAATGATCTAAGTGGAGAAAGAAAAAGGAAACACTCTGAGGGGCAAAATCTTCTGGAAAGTGGGAGCTTTAAGTACGATTGATGCCCTTTAAAACCAAGCATCGTGATGCCTTATGTATAGGTAAGGCCCTCCGGGGTGTTGCCCTTATTTGTTGCATCAGGAGAATCCAGGCAGTCCATGATAAAATCTATGTGTTTGCCATTTGTGGGTGTTGAAGACGTTCGAGTGCTGTAAAAAATAAGCTGTAAGTGCCTCACGTTCTCCTAGTAATGACGTGATCACCGAAGTGGAATATCCATCCCTCTGTGCAAGCCCTTAAGAAATCGGTTCTACCCGATTCGTAAAAGCCAGGTGGAAACAAACAGATCACAGATGAGTCTGGTGAGATCTGGCACCTTCTATTTTTTGGTTTTCAGGCAAAGCCAAAAAGCCAAAACATTGACCATTTGCAATCGCTCAAGGAAAATACCTTTGGTCCTGGAAATCCCCCTGGTGCTGAAGCCTTCACCCGTGCCAGCTGCCTTTGATTGTAGGGAACAGTGTGGAAGAGGGGCTGATGCTGCTGTTTGTCCTCTGCATGACAAAGAGGCTGCATGCTGGACAGATTCTGACTGTGGCATTAAGACTTAGACTTTTAAAGCTCAAAAATCAATCCTGCCTTTCTCCGGGTTAGAGTAGGAACAGAATCTTAAACTGCTTTTAACATCAAGTGTTGAAAAACACTCAAAATGACATTGAAGTGCCATGATTTTGGCTGTATTACGTATGGTGGATTTTTTAAAATCTTTAAAATTCATAGCACCTTCTTGATAAAGTAGACTGATTTTCTACTTGTTTTATTCAGCGTGGAGTATTTCCAAATTGATTTTAAACAGCTATTTCTTCAATTTGAGTAATTTTGTTACAAGCTAATAGACAATACGTAAGTGTACCTGAGATTTAATGTTAACATATTTGTTTCAAAGTTGTTACCAACGTTAAAAAGCACAAAGCTAAATGTGGTTGCTAAAACATGGAATGCAATATGCCGTGCAGTGCTGTGATTCTAAGCCATCATGCATATTTATTATTTTCTTCCAAATTGCAGTGCTATTACTGGTAGATATATCAGGGTTTCAGCCTCAGTCTGTAATATGTCATGTACTGGACAACATTTTGAGAGGCTGAGATGTATTGATCCAAAACCAAGAATGCCAAGAGGGAAAAAGCCTGACCGAGACCAGTGCTGTTTTAATTATATCACGGTTTAAGATAGTTTATCATTGTTTAGGTTAATTTAAGTGTGACTAAGAAAGTGATGCAATGCATTTCGGTGTTTGCAAAGGAAGCTTAAAGGGGGAGATTTTCAAATCAAGTCCAGTTTCTCCCGCAGCATTTTGCTTTTTCCACCCCTCCTAGCCAGAGCACGTGGCTCAGTGCTGGGAACCAGAGTGCTTGCATTCAGTCTGAAAGGAGAGGCCAATCTTTGTGTTTCTTCATCAGTAAGTGCTGGAGGAGGCCATGGGTTTGGGAATCTGGGGCCAGAGCTGTGCCACCGGCACTGCCTCCTGCTCTGGATGCACTGTGCTGCACTCTCAGGCTGAGCCTGTGCTGGGTTTCTACTGATGTCTCTTGTATTGTGAATCCTGCTCAGAATCAGGAGCGTGGCAAAAAAATAGCCCACAGAATGGCTTGTGGAAAATCAGCATTGCAAGTGGGTAAGCTGAGAGAAAGGTCTGGTTTTCCCCAGCGATAGTAAGGTTAGGATTAGGTGTTGGGATGCCCTGATTTATTTCTTCTTTCTGCCTTTGGCTTGCCATGTGTCATTAGGCAAACTGCTTAAGCAGTTCCAGTAATGCCATCTGCAAAAAGGAGTAAGGTTAATGTAGGTCACACACTGTAACACCCCTGAGTGTAGTGTGTGATACACCCTTTTAAAGAAGAAAAATGAGATCGTGGTAAAGAAACACAAAATTTTGCAAGCGGATGACAATACAGGAATTCGTTCAACTTCCTTGTCCCACACCTCAGTGCTGTGGCTATCCTGCTGCTTCCTCTTTGGAGAGGAAGAGGAGTGGCTGTTCCAGCAGCACATAATTGCCTGAACTCCTTCCTGCACCCTGGCATCTCCCAGCACTGCTTCTGCATGGCAATGCGGGGAGGTGACGGGGAGCACGTTTCCTTCTGTGCTTCGGGGTGGCTCCAAGCCAGGTGCCACCAGTGACAGGGATTCCAGCTGTGGTCTTTGGACCCGGAGCACATGTCAATTATTTATCTTCTCTTTCTCCGTGCCACACAGGGATTGGATTGGAAGGAATGCTCTAAAAATAGCAAGTGCCTATGCTATGCAGCCGAGCAACAGAAGGTGGTATGGCTCTTCCTGCTGAACCTTCTAAAGAAACATTTTAAATGAACACACAAGAAACTAATACTAATTAAGTAAAAGTATTCTGTGGAGACCTGTGGTAGACACTGTAACAGTGCATTAGCAAGCTATGCATAATTCAGCAACGCTGAATTCTTTCAGACATCATCTACAGGGAATTTTGCATAAGTATGGACTTAATAATTTGTCCCTTTGTGTGCATGTGTGAGTGTTCCTGAGGGCATCGTTTGGCCTGCAGAGCCCCTGCTACTGGAGGTGCTGCACAAGAAAGGGAGCATCCATTCTGAGCCTTGGAAACCAAGCTGGGATGATAGGATGGGTTTTCAAAAGGTTGTCTTACTTGTAAACAGACGTTAAATGTGGAGCCCTATGATGGGATTTTTACTTTTTTCCCCACCGTGCAGGTACTTTTTGGAAAAGAGTTGCAAAAAATGGGCAGTTCTCAACAGACCGAGTTATAAACCAGCATTTTTCAATGGTAGCTGAGACACAGGCATGTGAAAACATGCATAGGCACCTAACCAAGTGGTCTGGTCACCTAACCAGTGTAGCCTCGTGTCATGGAGCTAAACCTGGTGAGCTACTGTTAAAGTGAGTTACCACAGCTTTGTATTCTCTTCTCCTGGACGGCAAAGTTAAGCAAACAGGGAATGTATTTTATCTTGCTGCTGGAGCAGGATAAGGACATGCAAGCGGGACAATTAGGATGACTCAACTGACAAGAATTAGCTGCTACATTAGCCTGTTATATCTTGCCCTGCCTCTTATTTTCAGAGGGCTGTTAACCTGGTCACCCCTAGTAAGGCTAATTGTGTATGAATCTGAAGACCCTCGGTTTAGGTGCTCATAAAATAGAAAGATGACTCGTTAATGGGACTTGGTGCACATTTGATATGGTACTGTTTTGTCATTGCTACCTTGTCAGCAGAAACAGCAGGTGGCTTTGCAGGTCCTCTGGGCAGAATGCCACTTTCTGCCACCAGTCCTGGAAGTCTTGGAAGGATACGTGTTCTTCACTAGGTATCGTTGTGCCTGAGTTGCAGCAATGAAGATGTATTTGTGCTCATTGCAAATACTTACAAAGGAGCGCGGCGTAATTGTCCCTCTGCAAGCATCTCTCTCTAAACTATTGTTTAAAACTGCCAGCCACATCTTTGTTCTTTATTAAGACTAAGGCAGCAACACAGAGTCTGTAGTTATCAGGAGATAATCATTCCCCAAGGGCATTTGAAACACTTCACAGCCAAAAGGTTGTGATTACTCCACGATTGCTATACTGCTTATTATTCCTTATTGCTTAATTATGGAATCAGAGTGTGTTTCCTGGATGCTGTCATCTAAATAAGATTCTCCACTTCTCATGCTCTGCTTCAATGTTACGTGGACTGGAAATCTTTGTAGAGTTTCCAGCTGATGTACAGGATAGCAATAGGGCAGGCCAGTTCTGGAAACTCTTCTGACCTTCTGGGAGCTTTCAATCCATGCCCTGCCAAATGCTTGCTGAGAGACCTTGGGCAAGTCCCTCAGCTTCTGGATACCTCAGCTCTGCGACTTTGCTTAGGTGCCACCGTAAATGGGGCTGTGTATCTGGAACAGGAATAATGTAATGGACTTCTCTGAAGTAAATGGGCTGTTTGTGTTGAACCCACAACCTTGGTGTTATTGTTATTGTTATTATTACCATGTTCTGACCAACTGAGCTCATCCCATCTCCCTGGTTCAGTGAGTCTTACATGACTTGCTGCCTTGAAAGGAAATGTACTGGTGTGGCTTCACGTTGGAAAATAAAAGTAGGAAGTATGGTCTTTTCCAGGCTCACTGGGCCTAGAAATCTACCCTGAATAACTGATTTTGTAAAATCTTGGATTTAATGCATCACTGAATCGTGTAATCTCCTCTAAGGAAGGGGAAAGCCATCCAGCATGTGTTTTAGCCTTAGCCTTAGATTTTTTGAGTGTATACATTCACAGGAAGGATGAGAAGATGGGTGATAAAACTCAGGTGTCTAAATCATCACCTAAATTTCCAGGTGAAACTCCTTCTGAACTGAATTCCTTAGACTTCTTTTTGAAAACTCGAGTAAGAAATAGACTGGGTGAAACTCCCTTATTATCACAAGGTTGGCACAAAGTCTGCTTAATGAGGTGCCTTTTATGGCAGCGCTTGATTTTTAAATCCCCCTTTTCATCGCTGAAATGCAGAAGTTAATGGCACCTTCCGTCGTGGCTCTCCGTGCTAGTGTGGGTCCTCTGTCTGCTGCTGGGGGCTGCCTGCAGTCCTGCTAGCCAGCTCTTGTGTCATAAAGAGAATTTGTTGGGGAAAGAAAAATGTATTGTTTTCATTGTTAGAGGATGCTGCTAAATTGGCTCTATGTTTGTCTAATAATCACATCTAAAGCTGATTATTCTGGTAATAGCCTTAAGATATTATTTAAAAATAAATATATAAATGCACAACTTTTGTACTAGTTTTTAATCTCTTCTTGTTTCTATGAAGTCTGAATGAGATTTTCAAAATTGAATAATAATTTGATCCGTTAATCTTTTGAAGCTAGTAATTTTATTTTCCCCTCTTTGCAGTCTCTGAGGCTCGCAAATGAATAGAGCTTCATTACTGGAGTCTGCATTTAATAACCATTATCCATTATCTTGTAATTAAGACTCCCTGTAACGAATCATGAGGACAATGCAAAAATACATAGTACATTTCTTTAATGAACTGGAAAATGTTCATCTTGTTCTATTTAGTAATGAGTTGCTGAATAGTCGTTAAATCCACTGGAGAATAGAACTAGATGGATTTTGAAGACTATCTTGAGTTTGTGGTTAATCTATTAGAATTAAAATTTCATCTTCTATTTTTATCAACAGCTGATTAGAAGTCATTCTGTTTGACCAAATTGATTAGAAGACCATATACAAGGGCAGCTGTTGTTTAATGAAAGTTTTTAATGAAACTGTACCATAGAGACTTGTAATTATAAGACTTATAAAAGCTTTGACTTACCTTATAGCAGAAAAAAATGAGAAATATTGCACTGAAGGACTCTAAGTGCTACATTTCGAAAGGGAAATTAAAAATATAATTTGGTGATGTTGAAGTTTCACTTCCACTGCTCCTTGTTTTAATGTGACTATCGGATGTCCGTGGTGTCTCTCTGGAAGGGAGCAGCTCGGAAACGTGCAACTCAATTGTCTCTCCTGTGTGCTCCGTTCTTTGCGAAGCTCTATCAACTATTAATTGCCTCTTTTGCACATTGCACTTTCTCTGGAGTTAGAATCTTTCTTGCAAAGAGCTGTTTCTCTCCAGAATGGAAATTGTCACAGGAGGGTGCAATTGAATCACCACGGGGCTGAGGTGCTGCCTAGTCGGGAAGCCTACAGAGAAAACCGTGGTCTTAGGAACCCCAAAGTTCGTGATAGCGTGTGATTGTGTTTAAATGAGCCCCAGAAACATGCCTGGCTTTGTGCTGCCTTGCCATCGGGCCGAGAGCCAGCTGTGTGCCAGGCAGCTGTGCCGTCGGGAAGGCGCTCTCTGGAGTGCGCTGCAGCGCACGGAACGTAGCCAAGGCAACTCCTTAGCTGGAGCCAGTGCTGAAACTTCCCTTCCCTACTCTAGGGGATGTTGTAGAGGCATCATCATTCACATAAGAGACAAAATGGACCCTAAGCCAAATTTGAAGTGGAAGCAGATGCGGTTCCAATTGACTTAAGTGGATGATGCACTACTACATGATGTTTGAATTATCCCTCTTCTTCTCCCAATTACTTTTGATAATTAATGATCCCACAGTACACCTTTTCTAAGAAGTAGGTTCCTAGGGATGAAGTGCGTCCTAATGAAATTAAAGAAGTTTTGTCATTGTATTCTGTCAATGCTGGATCATGCACTGCAAGGCACACTATTTTTTGTTAGTTTCTTAGCTTTTTCTTACGCTGTGCTTCAGGATTTCTTTCAAGCCAAGGCAGAACAGCAAGAATACGCAAGAATGTTGCACAAGTATTAAGACAGGCAGCGGAGAATATTATTCACAAGTGAGAAAACAGAAAAAAAAAAGCCAAGGCTGATTCTTGTTCTTTAAATAACACAGGTGTTTTGACCTTGCTGCTGCATTAAATCAGAACGTGGCTTTAAGTAAAGTAACTTGCGATGTTACAATTGCAAAATGCATAAAAGGGGAGTTTTCCCTTGGTTTACAGTATTACACAGCTGGTTTAGTAAACACATAGGAGATATCTTTCCCTTCTCTTAAAAACAGCTGCAGGAGATACAATAGCAGACTGTCAAATGTGAGACTGAGTAGATGCGAAGTGAAATTAAAAAAAACCTGATGAAAATCATTTCTGTTCTCAGAGATCCTCGTGGAAATACCAAGATGTTGGTTTATATACACCACAGGGACATACGTGTAGAGGAAATGCTTCAGAATTGCTGTGAAGCAGGGGGGCTTCTTTGAGGCTGTGAACTTGTGTATGCAGAGGGACTCTTGTTCTAAAACCGCTGTAAAACATTTTACTTCCTTTCAGGTTCTGATTTTATAAAGACATCTACAGGAAAGGAGGTGGAAAATGCGACCTTTCCCGTTGGCATAGTCATGATGCGAGCCATTAAAGAATACTACTGGCAAACTGGCTACAAGGTAGTTCTCATTTCCTTTGTAAAAATTAACCAGACAGGCTCACTTGGAAAGAAATAAGAATGTAATAGGATTGATTTGCTAATACTCATATTTTTTTTTTTTTTACTTTTGTCTTTTCTCCCTTGAAGAACTGTTACTTCATTCCATAGAAGCTCATGCAGTCAAAGCATTCCCTGCTGCATTTGGATCTGAATTTCGTTTCACCATTTAAGTGGTCACGTCCACTAATAACAGGGCAAATCTCAGGCTGACAGTGGCTGCCATGCTCCCATAAACCTCAGCAGAGCTGTACGATGACAGAGCCATCGTGTCTGTCCAGTGTGCGCAACTGTATTTCCTGACTTTGTTCTGGCAACCCAAGGGATACATTTTGCTCTTTCTTCCCTTGCCAGAGAGGCTCTCCAAGGGGACAAGGAGGCAGATCCAGCTGTATCCCGTTGCCTGGGATGGAAGGAAGGAGAGAGGGGACAGGGGTTGGAAGAACATTGTGTCCTGGTACTTAATGTTTATCGATCAGGTCACTGTCAGGTGAGGTCAGTGGAGAAAAGGGGAATGTGCAGCAGAGCCAGCCATGAACTGTCTGTGCATTCATCCTTGTGCTGAAACATTGGGAAAGGAGGAGGTTCCCAGGAGGGCTTAAGCCACCTCTCAGTTCCTTTATCCGTGGGCAGGTGAGGGCTGCCACTTAGATCTGGTGCTGGTGTTCAGCAGGGGGCTTTGCCCTCACCCTCAGCGCCAGGGGAGGAAGCCACATCTCTAGCTAAGAGCCTCTTCGCATTTCTGGCCACCCTTCCCTCCTCTCCAGCATATCCTTCTGTCCCTTCTGCAGGTGGCCTTGCAAGGTACAATGTCAGGACATGGGACGAGCAGTGGGATGGGGCTGAGATGGCTTTGGGGGCTGTTGGAGCTTGAGGAATGCGTGACACCAGGTTAGAGGTGTCCATCTGTTCTCTGTAGCCATCTCGGTGAGGCCAGCATGTATCCCTGTGCTGTCCCCACTCCTCCTTTCCCCAGCCTGCCTCTCTCTCTGCCACACGATGATTTGATTTGAGCAGTCTTGTTTCTGTGGGAGCACCGTCACTGCCCCAGCGTGAGGCGGATCCCTGGGGCCAGGGACTCCCCTGTGCTGCCTGCACAAGCTGTGTGCCACACCTCGGTCCCCGCCGCATTAGCACGGCTTTGTCCCTATAATTGGATATAAATGTTGAATTCACCTTGTGCTTTCAAAGGACGCATCCGTGGTCTGAAATGTGTTGTTAAGAATAAGTGCTTGTGTCCGTGTGCGTGTGCGTGTCAGTGAATTAGATGTAAACTGACTTTATGTACTTTTATTAACCGAAGACAATATTATCAGTGACAAGAAATTTCTAAATGGTTTCTTTAACAAACTAATTTTGCTGCTGTGGGGAGGCTTTCTGGCAAGGCGTTGCCTGGGAAAAACAGGTTAATACAGAAATTAAACTTCTTCAAGGAAAGGAACAAGTTGCAGAGTAACATTTATTGACTGATAAGCCATGGTGGTGATATGAAAAGTGTGCAATATAATGGGAAATAATCTTTTCCTGTCATTATTGAAGGACATACATAAATTGGTTTTTCTGTTGGGAAAACCCCCAATCCAGAAAAACTTATTACTTTTAATAATGTAAGGTGACGAGAAAATTCTTGAGGAGATGAACTTATTAAGCAAAATAATGAAATGCTATGAAACAGCAGGAAAGTGGTAGCTGGACTTTGTACTGCTCTTGAATTAAATTCCAGCCCCCCTTCCTTTTTACGTTTTTATGGCAGTCAGATGTGCTGTTTGGAAAGCTGGTAAATGGAGGAGAGGACAGGCTTGCCTTTGTCAGCTTTTTTTGCAAAGAAAAGAGCTTTCAGAACCTGCTAAAAGGGGAAGGAATTCTGAATGATGATTTTAATTCTCTTATTAACTCTGTTTTACTTGTTTTTGCCACAGATTATCTCAAAGAGACGTAGTTTTTTTAGGAAGAAACCTAAATTCAAATTTCATTAGAATTTCTCTTCCTGAGGGAAAACACATTCCGAATGTTTTTGTTTATTGTCTAGAAGATGCTTTCCCAGTTGCTGTGCTGTAAATTCTTTTTGGAAATCCAGTATTAACAGATGTATGCATACATTCACACATCTATTTGTCCATCCACAAAAACACGGTCTTCATGGTTTGGATTTTTTTAGCTCTTCCTGCTTTTGTTCCTTTTAATCTTATTGGAAATATGCCATTATCACAATGCTCCAGCATGAGAGAAGGATTTATTCTGTGTTTGTTGGTCCTGAAATCACTATATAGAAAAGATTACCAAACACATTTAAAAACAGATACTTTCTGATTCCACTGTTATATCCATAAGGCACAAAGAAATCCACGATGCAGTGAGGTTTCAGGAGCTTACGTAAAAAACCAAAATGATAATTCTTGCAGAATGTAAAGGTTAATGGCAGGAGGAAACACGAGAAGAATCACCGTGTGCTACATGTTGTTCAGATTTACTTTTTTCTTATGCAGAAAGAATTTTTCCTGATTCTCCTTGTTTTTCAAGAGCTTAGGTAGCTGCTCCAGGCCAACGTTTTGGCATTTTTGATGAGGGATTTGATAGCTGTATGTCACACGTTCTGTCTCGGAATGAGACGTGTTTAAATGGCACATAACCAAAGGACTGGCATTAGGGGTGTATGCCAAGTGCACAGCAGGTCCATCATGGCATTCAAGACATGCTTTACCTCAAAGATAAGTTTTCCTTGGTGTTTGTGCCTTCGCAGACATGGCAGTTCACCTTCAGATATGACACGTCCCGCACCGAGTGGCTGAACGACATCCAGCCTGTGGTGGGGCACAGAAGCTGTGCAGTTCCTGTGAAGCACAAAGCTTTCAATTTTTGATAAAGACAGACCTAATTTAATCCCCATTTGAAAAAATTTTTTCAAACCTCTGATAGGTTTGAATGTGCAGCCAAATCATGTGTAACTGTGCTGCACGGGCTTTTTGTAAAGCACAACCAGCTCTCACTGCTGTCCACAAGTCAGGTGCCTCACAGGCAGCATCTTTGGGGTTATTGTTGTCTATTTGTTGTTCTCGATTTGGAATTAGATTGGCAGTAGGTGATTATGACATGGGCACTATGTGATTGTGCAGATATCCCAGTCCTGCCTAAATCCCTTGTACTACAGGCAAAGTACTCCCATTAGACCTCAAGACCAGCTCCTGACAAAGTGCACAGGGGTCGAAAGTGTTGCTCCCTCAGGATGAGAATGTTATCTTTGGCAGTGATGGCTGAGGCTTGATAGCTCCCAGTGCTAGTCCAGGTCTTGTCCTGTTTGCAGCCAGGTCCTTACCAGGTAGAGCTGTTACCTCACAGGCACCTCGAGACTGCAGGTGTACAAACATTGATTTCTCTCCTAGGGTTGCTGATGAATGAAAATGTGTATTGCACTTCTTTTTTTTTGTTTGTTTGTTTTTCTCTCCAAAGGTTGGATTTAAACCTGCTGGGGGCATTCGGACAGCCAAAGAAGCTATTACTTGGCTTATGCTGGTGAAGGAGGAGCTGGGAGTGGAGTGGCTGACCCCTGAGCTCTTCCGCCTGGGTGCCAGTAGTTTACTGGGAGACATTGAGCAACAGGTTGGTTGGTGGCTGCTTACAACCTGTGGAGAACAAAAGTAATCTTTCTAAATGTGCTGGCTGGCTTCTTTTGCAGAAATGGAACATCCATCTAATTAGTTATTAATGACAGGTTCACTTCCAGCTCAGTATTTCTCTGAGTTTGAGCTGTCGTTACGGACGTCTGGGACTCTGATGGTGCAGCAGCTGACCATGGTCTAGGCCATGTTTGCAGTGTAAAATTTTACAAAATTTGGGCAAAAAGGGCTCAGTTTGTGCATGTACAGAGCCTTTTGCAAATGCATGGCAGTGCTCTCCCCTTCACTCCCAGCTGTGACTGACCCCACAGTACCTCACAGACCCTTTGTGTCACCGTGCCACAGCTGCTCGCAGTGTGTTTCCATCCTGTGGAGACGGTCACGTCTCATCCTACATATGGTGCTGCTGATAGAGCATTTTTTGCATGTTGGTTGTTTCCTGGGGAAGAAACTGACACAAGGTACCAACCCTGAGGGATGCAGTATAGTTGGGAATGGTATAGTGTCATAGGAACTACCAAAACATGAAGGCTTCTGGACTTGACTCCTATGTTCGTTAATCCCAAGAGAGGAGGTCATATCACCTTTAACCAAGAAAAATATCTGAGAGTCATTATCCTGTTGCTGGGAAAACATGAGGTGTAGGGGATTTGGGGGAGGACAAAAGCACCAGTCCCTTCCCTTCCCTTCCCTTCCCTTCCCTTCCCTTCCCTTCCCTGTTCCCCCTTTCCTTTCCCCTTTCCAGTATTGACATGTTTTAGAAAACACAGAACAGCTGAGAGGTGTCAGGTTAATATTCATGGCTGCTGAAAAACCCTGGCTCACTCCTGCAATGAGAATAATACTGCCTTGCTCCCTCTGCCTCACTCTTGACCTAAAATTATGTCCCTGGTTCTGACAGAGCAGCGTGAGCTTTCTCCTTGCCACTGCCATCACTGCTGGGTGTTAGAACACAGCCAGTGATTGTGTTGCACCATTTGTTCTGATTCCTTAAGGGTTGTATCTTTTATCTGCCAAGGATTGCACAAATGCCCCAGCCATGACCAAAGCTCTGCTGTTCTATGCTGTCTAAAAACATGGAAGATAAAAACGCCCCACTCATTATATTCAATAAAGCAAACATACTGAAATAATCAAAACCAGCTGACAGAGGAAAGCATCGCCTTCTACCTGGCTCTTTTTGAAATCTTAGTTAAGAGCAACAAGAGTCTTTGCTTTCTACTTTTTCTTTCCAAGCACAGCAGCAAGAGCCCTTAGTTCATATCTTACAAACAAATATATAAAGGGATATTACATCATATTTTATGCACACACACACACACACAAACAAATATCTATCATCTTCATCTGGCATGCCTTTAATTTGTTACTTCCTTGACACTTGCAGCTTTATAGTCATATATAATTCCATCATAAATTTTCTTTTTTCCTTGCAGATTTTCTATCATGTGACTGGCTCTTACGCACTTCAGCACGACCTGGCAATGGCTTAGACACAAAACCAACTCAGGATTACTTTTACAAAGGAGGTCTTTAAGCAAACAGCATTCAGAAGTCTTCTGACAACCGAGTGCATATGATAGAATTAAAGGCCTAATTCTCCCTTCTTCATAGTTTATGGTATTTAAAAATATGCTCAAGTCTGCTGGTTGTACTTGATCCAAAAGCAGAAAAAAAAAAGTGGCATTTCTGAAATAGTTAAATAGTTAATACTTGCAGATTTGCAAAGTTAATCTTGCAAAGTTCCTCAGACCAGCCTGAAAAGCTTATTAATGGCAACACTGAAATACTATGAAAAAGATTTAGGTGGCCTGGTAACACTTTGCAGTCGCAGAATATGAAATATCTATGGAATGTTTCAGATTGCTAATTAAGAGCTACTGATCTTGGAACGGATTTCCATTCACCCCAGACAAAATCTTTTGGCACAGATGTGTTGCGCTGTTAATTGTTCTGTTGATTCAGTTTCAAGCATTGTAATGGGAAGGAAGAATGAAATTTGGCTACTGCTTCTCTTTTATAAAATGTCTTCTGTAGCAAAAAAAAAAAAAAAAACCCAAACCAACAAGACCTCTTTTATTTTTTGTATTTTCCCCCCCAAACTTGGGCAGACATCCATATTTAGACCCTCGAATAAAAGTGGCTTGATTTCTAGAACAGCTGAGTATCCACAGTTGCTCCTGAAGTTAATGGGAGCTCTGGGTGATCAGAACAACTGAAAATCAAGCAGTCTCTATATAGGTGCCTAACTATGCATTCAGGGGCCTATTTTTAGGCATTTCACTCTTAAAATTTTAGTCTAACTTGCTTAGAAGCTCCAATTTCTGTCTCCTGTCATTTCAAAACACATTCATGCAAATCTTTCCATTTTAATGTAGGGGGGTTTGACTGTCAGCTTGCAGGTGTCGCTGCTAGGCTGGCTGAACTTCAACTTTGCCATTCCAAAAGAAATACTTCAATTTAAAAGGTGATCTGAATTGTGTCCTATATGGGGTTTAATGCTTTAATGTTTAAAAAATGTGGTTTTTTCAGAGCACAGGGGTGTGAATACCCAAATCACCAACCCCTTTTGAGTATCGGACTGGGGCTGGTAGATTCATTATATCAGAACTGCATTCTGCTCACTAACCAGAGTTGTACTAAAAACTTAATTATCTTATCATCATGACTAGTCTCACTGACTTAAAGTAGGTCTCATCATGGAAGTAAGAGGAGGAGGAGGATTTTGCTGTAAATCAAGCTACAAGGTGCATTTATTGCAAAGAGATTTATTATAAAGATAATAACTCAGTTGTTTATCTGGCTATACCACCTGAATCACTAGCATGCTACAAAACACCTTGGACAGATAGGAAAGCTGATTAGGGGGAAAAAAAGTCGAGAAAAACAACATACACAGAAAGCAAAATCCTCTATGTGATGCTCAGGATTAAAAATGGGCCTTAATTTCTCAGGAAATAGTTCATCCAAGGCTTTCAGTCTTTTTCTGCTTTAGGTCTCAACACAGAGGGTGAGGCTGAACTGTGACTATTTTCACATTGGTTTTCCTGAGAAGTGGCCCTTTTTACCATGAGTTTTCCTTCTGATCTCATTGCCGATTTCATCAAGGAAAAATCCAAGTGCCTGTCTGCATATTGAGAGGAAAACTCTGCTGCTGAGCTTTCAGAAATACAGAGCCTCTTCTATGAAGTCAGCTCCCACCGGGTGCTTGCCAGGCTGACCCTCTGCCGTGCCCTCCCAGCCACCATACACTGGATTTTGCTGCTGTTTAGCTCTATAAACGTTATGAAATGTTATAAATGTCCATACTTCCATAGCAGGAAGTAATGCCGCTCGCAAACCACATTTTTCATGTCGTTGGTTGTCTTTTGGACAATTAGGGTGACAATAGAAACTGTTTTTTGGAGATGCTTTAGTTTCTAGGTGGAGGACTCTGTGCAGTTCCTTAAAATTAATGGAGGTCCAACTTTGCCACCTCACTGTGGACGGTGAGTCTCTGAGAACAACCTCACTGTCTCCACGGGAACTGTGTTGATGAAAGGAGTTGCCAGGAGGAATTCTGTCAGCAGTTCTGATGTGCACATGGGCTGCTGCTGGTTACTTCAGGGGTGCCAGGCTCCGTTTGCAGAGGGAGAGGCTCCTTGAAAGCCGAGGATAGCCACTTCCCTTTCCCATGAACATTAAAAACACACCTGTGTGAAATACTGTGCAACTCCAAGCCGACCAGTGTGTTCAGAGAAGCTGGATTGGAAAATAGTTGATACGTTTTTTTCTGTTGAAGCCTTTATATTTTTGTCAAAAAAAAGAAAAAAAGCAACAGATTCTGTAAACACATCCAAATAAAGATGATTCTGGTTTGGGGGTTGTTCTTTTTCGAGGAGCGAGCAGAAGGCTCAGTGTTTCAGAGCAACTGGTTGTCTTTGTTTAACTCCGTGGTGATTCAGGTTATATTCACATCGTCTCTGTCTGTGGGCCACCAACGTGCCCCAGGGCCTCGTCTCTCACCCCTCCTGCAGAAGCTGCTGGTACCAGCCAACAATTACTCTGCTGAGGGGTGTGAGGGGTTGAACCTGGGCCAGGGATCCCATCAGGAGCAGCAAGGGACCGGGCTGAAGGCGGGGAACGAGGCTTATCCAAGGGGCCGGTACCACCTTAGCAGGTATGGGATCCATCACAGGATGAGGCTGGAGGCAGGGCTGGAGGCCAGCTGAGCTGAGTGGGGCTCCTGGGCCCCTGCTGTGGTTGGAAAAAGGCTGGGCAGGGCCAGAAGCATTCCTGGGCTTGTGCCAGCACCGATCCTGTGAGAGAGCTGGACACAGGGACGCAGGGACTGCCGTAATTCTGAGCTGAGGTCGGAGGCGGCGTGGCAGGATCTGCATTCCCACCCACAGGGACACGGGAGTGCTCACAGTGGGCTCCCAGGCTTGCTGCCCTTCACCCTAACCAGCACTTCCACTGCCCTTTTTTCCACCTTTCCCATCTCTTTCCTGCTGGCCTTTTGCTGCCCTTCAGTTCCCATGGTCAGCTGAGGTTTGTGGAGGCTGCGGGCAGAGGACCTGAACTCCTGGGGAGTGTGGAGGGGGCGGCGCTTCGTTGCTGCACAGACTTTGGGAAAAGTTCAGATTTAGTTCTGTGCTTCAGGCCATTAGAAAAGGAACAGGCAATTATGCACTCACGTCTAAATATATTTCCGAGTGTAACATATGTTTTGTGCAAGTCAGTCTTGTATACTAATTTATTATTTTTATAACACTTATTCATTTAGGATTTTAAATAGCTTCATTTTGTAGACCACATTACTTTGCAAAGAAGAGAATAAATTCAAGAAGAAAGTCAAGTAGAAACTGCAAATCTGGAATATTCTGCATCAGCTTATTTACTAGAAGAGGGAATTGGGAGAGAGGGTAAGCTTTTTTCCTGGTTTGTAGGAAACAAAGATATTAAATAGTAATTATATGTGAAGTACACATATCAGCTGGGGCAAGTAATACTTTGATATCTTTATTTCATCAGTCATATAAGTTCATTCTTTCATTTCCTTTGTGAAGCAGGGAACATACATAATATACCATAGCACGTGCCACTGAGACAGAAAAAACCTGATCTACTTTTAATTTTATTTTGCTCAGTTGGAACTTTGGCTCCCTGCCTCTCTTGGGGGGAAAGAAACCCATGAACAACAACAGCAAGTTTTATCCAAGTCTTGGCGAGCTTGTGCTGAAATCACAGCTGGATGATATGTAGGAGTAAAAGGAGGGAACTGCTTTTATTTAGATGTAACCTGCCCAGGAGAGAAAGAAAATTGTCCTTCTGGTCAGTCCTTATGTAATGGGGCAACCAGAGAGAAGAGTATTCTTATTATGTAAAGACACCATTGGTAAAATTACTGATTGCCTGTCCCAGAAAGTCAGGACCATGCTAAATTAAGAGGTGATAAGACTTAGAAAGAAGCCCCAAGAAAGTTTGCAGCCCTTGTACTCTCTAAAAGCAGGAGTAAGTGGATGATGGGTGCAGAAAAATACAGCGAAGCTTTCTTGAGGCATAAAAGTTTCAGATCTCTGAGATCACAGGCAGTGTTTGAAAACACTGCATTGTGAAAGCATAAATTTAAAATTGCTTCTTTAGCTGAGATGAAAACAAAGGGCTTTTTAAACAATGTTAACAAACTGAGGAAGCCATACTGGAATTGACTACACTTGTTTTTCCAAGCCTTGCTTTCTGTATGGAAGGAGTAGAGGAGTCACGGAATCCCAGAATGGGTCAGGTTGGAAGGGACCACAGCTGGTGCCACCTCCCAGCTCCAGCAGGGCCATCCCAGAGCAGGGCCCAGGATTGTGTCCTGGTGTTCTGGAATATCCCCAGTGAGGGAGACTCCACAGCCTCTCTGGGCAATCTGTTCAGTGCTCGGTCACTGCACAGGAAAGAAGTTCTTCCTCATGTTCATGTAGAACTTCCAGAGCATCAGTTTCTTCTGCCTGTTGCCTCTTGTCCTCCTGCTGGCCACCACCAAGCAGAGCCCACTCCAACCTCTGGACACGCTCCCTGCAGATGTTGGTATACACTGATGAGGTCTCTCAGTCACCTCTTCCTGAGCCTGAGCAGGCCCTTGGCAGGCTCAGCTGGTGGGGATGAGCATCCTCTCTGTACACCACAGTGTCCTTGTGTAACCAAACCCTAAGATAGGTGATGATTTGCCCAGAAAGATGAGGGAAAGCTTCATAGCCTGATTTTTCCATTTCAGCTATAGCATGAGTCTTTATTCAAAGACTTATTTAAGTTCTCACCTATTTACTGGTTAACAAGACAAGCAAATGAGCAAAGCAGCCACCCAGTTCCCTTCCTGTGTCTGGGCCAAGCCAGTGACAAAGCTGGTTTGGTAATCCTGTGGGTTAGGGGTCCCTGCCACCGTCACAACCTCAAGAGGAGCTGGGCAAGCTTCACTCCTGAGCCTGCCAGCTGCACCAAGCAGCCCATGCTCTCTCACTGCCTGAGAGGCTGCCCTGGGGCTGGAAAGTGCTAAAACTGTCTGTAGTGATTACTGGTCCATCGAGAACTCTTTTTCTTTTTTTTTTCCCCACCCTGAAGCTCAGACCTGAGCAACCAGCTTCTTAGGAGAAGCTGGAGAATGCGTGTGCTCCATGATTTAATTTAATTACACGTAAGATGATTAAGGATGTTATCTTCATTTCCAGGGGAAATGAAACATTCAGCCGGCATCGTGTCAGAAGTCTGGCTGAAGGCTGGCACGTCTCAGTGCTGGCTGCTTTCTGCTGCCTTCAGCAGAGTCTGGGACTTTCTTCAAAGCGCAGGCACCAGCTGACCCAGAGCGTGATTTCTTGGTGGAACTTTTTTAAAGGCATGAATTGAAGCAGAGCAAAGAACGACTATCGGGGCTCTGAACAAGAAGGGCTTTGTGTTCTAGTTAGCACATATCTGTCCAATTCCAAAAAAAACCCATGAATGCCTCCACCCCGTGTGATAGCAGCTGTAACGAGGCCTCTGGGACGGCGGTGATGGGAAGATGTAGATAAAGGAAAAACAGAGGGGTAAAAAGAAAAGTTGTGAGAAGTAAGAGAGATCATTGCCACCGCTGTTATTGCTTCACTGAAGTGTAATCTTTTGTGATCTCTTTGGAACAGGAGGTAAATAATAAAACACAAGGGAGGGAAAAAATTAAAATAAATGTGGTGTGTGAATGCATGTTAAAACAGATGTCAGATTAAAAATAACTGAAAAAGAAATTCTACTGTAGGGGGAAAACTGCTTTTTCCTTCAACATTTTATATTCCACCTTCATTAGGCGAAAAGTGAAAGAGCTGTAAAGGAAAAGGGGAACTTTTGTTGTTTCCCTCTGAATGTTAAGAGAAGCCTAATGCGGGCATAGAGGGGATGCTCGGTGCCTCGTGGTGCTGGAGCAATTCTCAGGCTGAAGCCCAGAAGCTGCAAGGATGTTAAATAGATGCTGTGTGTGCCGAGCCCTGGGACTTGGAGCTTTAAACCTGCAGTGCTGTACATCCAGGTGGTTCCATCCTCTCCATCCTCCCTCCCTTAGTCCCTTCAGGGTTGACGAGTCCTCTAATGTTGTAAAGAAATAAACCCTGCAATCTGGTAGGATCACATCAGCCAGTAATGCCCCTCTAACTAAAGATCCAGGCACCAGGGACTGACTTCTAGTTTCTTCAGCACTTTTAAATGGGTTATTGCAGTGTTTGATGACAGCAGAGTGGGGAACATCTGCACAAACTCCTATTTTTCCCCACGTGGCAGCCAGACCGCACCCATCCTTGGAGATAGCAAGCACTCACCAAGTGCCTGTGCCAGTCTGTAAAACACTGTCATCCCGGGTCTCTTCGGCTAAACCTGCTTCAGAACGGCCCCTAAAAGCTCATGATCTGAAAAGTGACCTGCCCTGCACCTGTTTAAAGCTCAAGGAGCTTTACATAAATACTTGAAGATGTACTGAGGCTGGACAGGGAGCCACTACATTTCTTGGAGAGCTGGCATGGGTTGCTTGGCTTGTTCGGGTCAGCTAATGAAATGGGAATAATCTTTACATGGTTTCCTTCTTTATTTCTGAGTGTGGAATGCGGGTTTAAATGAAAAAGGCACAGCTCTGTGACTAATGCCTCAGCTTACAGGAAGAGTCAGAAATGACAGATGTCTTTGGCTGCTGTTGTAGTGTGGATGTCCAACACATTCGAGCAGCTTGATGGGATCCAGAGTGAGTGTATTCCTACAGTGCTTGAGAAAAATACCTTTACTTTTCTCCACCATTACCCTGAGCAAATTCCCACAACTCCTATTTCTTTAAGACACTTAAGATGAGGAGGTGAGGAGGAGGCAGCTGAGACAGAAGAAAAAGGTATCCCCAGCGGACTGAAGGCAAAGCTGTTTCATAATTCCTGAAACATTTCTTAAGCTTGTCCTGACAATGCCAGGTAAGATCCCAACACAAGATCCCTAAGAAGAGCTGCTGATGAGGCAGGAGCATCTTGGCATTATGCTGGCTTAGGATTTGCCAGAGAGGAAAGAGCAGATGTGGCCCAAAGCACTCCAGGCAGGGTGCAAGGGGTGTGTTAGCGACACGGGAGGGTACAGAGCTGCTTCAATGTGTTGTGTCAGACTGCAGTCAAGTCAGACATAGCATTTTCAGAGAGGATGCACAGGGATTCATGGCCACTCACTGGACCACCTCTGCCCGCAGGCTGTCCTTGGAGACGCAGCAGGGACGTTCCCAGTAGCAATGACCTTCCCAGCAAAGCTGTGCAGGCAGAGGTTTCCAGGAGGTCTCACGTGCCCTCTTCCCTCTGATCTAACTTCATTCACTTGCCACCCCTGCTACTCTAAAAAAAAACCCTCTTGACCTTCTGCTCTGAATAAACAAATAAATACATAAATAAAAGTCACTTCAACTGCAGAGAAGTATCTATCCACTCCTCGCTGAGTATGTGTTCCCTGAGCTGCCTCCTCCCGTGGAAATTTCTTTGTTCAGTGTTAATTCCATTTCATTTTGCTGATCGTGGCTGCCATTGTCTCCATTAGAGGGCCTCAGAGCAGTGTGTTACAGTGTTTTAGGATCAGATTTAAACCTCTATATGTACTTTGGGCCTAATTTCCTGCTGTATAGCTCTCCTGAACTCAATGGGGTGTAAAACTGGTGCAACACACGGAGAGAGCGAAAAAAAAAAGTGCTGCGCCTAAGAATACATCAGTGCTTTGGGTTTTGCTGACGAGATTGAGAAACGCTGAGATGCTAAGAGAGAATTTTAAATACACGTGTGACAGGTGAGGCAGATGAGTACGTTAATTGCTGCTCGTGTGTCTGAACACAGCGTAATTGGTCAATAGGGTACGTTTCCAGAGAACAGTAGTGAAGTGCATGAGCAAAGCACAAATAGAGCTTTAAATCCTTCCTCAGAAATTACACTTGTTCCAGGCAGAAGTTGGAGTCTCAAACACTTGTAAGAGTCATAAACGTTTTATTCTCCACCATGCTCCAACTGGGGCACTGGCGAGCTAATTGCTTGGACTGAAATTTTCTAGGTAGGTGTCTTCCTTGACTGAACTTTCTTATCAGAAGAGTGTCAGAAGATAAAGCCGAACAAAAATAGGGAGTGGGCTGGGAGTTTTCAGCCCACACCTAGAAACTGGGGCAGTTGAGATCTGTGAAATTCCAATGTTTCGGAGGATGAACCCGTGGCAAGGGGGAGAGCAGTCCCGATCCTCGGGACCCGCCTTTGTGGTGTTAGTGTGGCACATGGTGGCAGCCAGAGTGTAATTCCATCAGCAGGCAAGAGCTGGACTGGAGGGTAGAAAGGCACTGGCACAGGTTGGAGGAATAAAGGAAACGGGGGGTGCCCGAGGGAGCAGGGAAAGTGGAAGGAAAGGCGTGGGGGGAAAATGACTCAGAAGCCCAGATGCAGAGCAAGAGCGAGGTGATCGGGGCAAGAAGAGTGGAAGTGAACCTGCCAGAAACATGGTTCCTCATCTGGAGGGGAGGAATATTAGGACTGAAAGAAAGTGTTTCACAGATGCAGTCTCCCATCAGTTTAATTTTGGGAATGGCTGGCAGACGAACAGATGGACCAGGAAACAGCATTGTCACTGAAAGTGGCATTTGCAAAGGTTGAGATTGCAGGGGCAGCTTAGTCTTTTATAACTCTGAAATGCTTTGCCCTCCAGACCTCAGTGTTTATTCCTTGTTTCCTGTCATGCGCTGTAAATTTAATTCATCTGAGGAATTAACTCATTGAGGCAGGGATTGATTTTTTGGTCCCGTTTTCACACAGCCCTTGCTGGGACGTGCTGTGGTTCTTGGCTGGTGCTTTTGCACGTCACGGATGCAGAAGTGTCGATGGAGGTAAATGTGAATTCCAGCAATGGAGGAGAATGGTTCGGTACAAAATGCTGGGTTTGTATCAGGGGCACCAGGCAAAAACAACCAGGGGGAGTTTAGGATGAGTGCCAACGAGTCTTTCTGTAAGTCATTATCTGAGGTTGTTTGACAGCCCACGGGGGAGGCAGCAGGAGCCCCTCAGCTGGAACCCAACCCGAAGCACAAGCCTGCACAGGGAGGCAGATGGGTCTTGTGGGTCCACTCCATCTTTGGCTTCTCAGATTCCGCACAGCCTTCCCCAAAAGCCGGCACAAAGGAGTGTCAAAAGACAGAATACATATTCATGGCCATTTCTGGAGCTGCAAACTATGAAAAGAAATCAAGTCGTTCTCATCCATGGACTGAAATTGAGAGCACACTCTAATCCAAAAGGATCCCAGCTCACAGAGTGGTGTATGAAAATCTTATAAAGCACTGCAACACTCCATAAATAATTTTCAAACAAGAAGCTTTTTGTTTCAGTGATGGCAATACTAAAAAGGGAGAATGGCAAATAGCCGTCAAGAAGAGGCTGAAACACTGAAGCACTCTGTGCTGATGTTAACTTTAATCACTGCAAGAGTTACACCCAGAGTTATCAGTCATTTATTAGAAGCTGCAGATGATCATTGCAGAGGTTTAGATTAACACGGACTGGAGCCTGGTGCTGTGCCAGTGGAGTGCCACGTGACGGGCAGCCCATGGAATAAACATTCTGGCACATCAGAGCACTATAAATCCTCCAAATGAAAGAAATTAAAAAGCCAGGAGCAATTTTGAAAATGATTTATGATTGGAGGTGCACTTAGGAATGCTTTTATTGTCACGGGAACGTCTCCTTTCACATCCTTAAGGTGACAGACCCGCTCTGCTTCCCTCTGGATTTCTTGGGCTACCCTGCGGATGCGAGCACCACGGAAGTGTGCTGGGGGTTGGGGGGCATATGGGCACTTTAGCAGCATCCCCTGTGTTGTGAGGGCTGGCTTTGCACAGCCCGAGGGTGAGAGAACTGCAAATCCATTCTGACATTTTAAGTGTGAGAAAAGACACCAGTTGTGGGGTGGGTTTTTTTTTTTTCCCTTTTACATCTATACCATAACCATGTTCCTAAGTGCACGTATAAACATTTTATAACATGGATTTGGAATAACACTTGAAAAATAAACTTAAGAATAGTTCCTAAGCAGAAGGTATTCTTATCAAAATAGCAGTCTGTTGCAAGTCAGCCCTTTGCTCCATACGTAAAAGATGCAGCACTATCTGTTAGTGTTCTGCTGGTGTAAATATTGCTGAATGTTTCACTAAAATACAATTCTAGTGCTGATATGGATATGTTTTCTTCAACAAAAAGTGCTTTCACTACAAACTGAAAGGCGAAACACTGTGGTTTGCAGGCAGAGTGCTCATCCAAGGAAGAGCAGTGGCGATGGCAGTGAAAGCTGGGATATCTGGTGCATCCAAGATCCGGGCACGTTGGGTAATCCTGCCCCGAGCCAGGGATACCCTGGGCTATGGACACGAACCTCCCTGCAGCTTTGCTGCCTTCCTGGGTTTTGCTCTGGGCTTGGCTTCCCCCCTTGGCCTTGTGCCTCTTGTTCTTCTGGGCTGGCACGGGGGTGTCCCGGCGGGATGCCGTGCGCAGGTACCCGGTGTTGGAACACATTTGGGTTCGCAAACCCACGTGGTCATCACTGTCCCCACATGGACCAAAACTTTAAAAACCTCAGAGGGGGTGCTGGTTTCAGGTAAAGGCTTGCACGTCTCCCAGTGTTGCCTGTCTTCTTTAGTGATTGTGGATACCTGTATCGATCTACAAACATTTCCTCCACATGTTCTCACAGCTGACTCCTTAGAAAGGGTTAATTTTGCATCTATCTCCTGGTCTTTTTGATGTTCCCGTCCTGGGGCAGTGCAGCAAAACAACTTTTATAACTTGGTTGGAGGTCGGCTCTTCAAAGCCCAGCAGCTCAGGAGCTGCCTTATAAAACTCTGCGTGTGTTTGCTGAACGTGACTTTTCCTGTGCTGGGCATTAAACTCCTGCAAGGATCTCTCACCCTTTTCGGGGGAGCCCCTCACATCTCCAGCACAGCAAGGCAAGGAGTGCCCCCTCCCTGTGGACACCCTGAGTGGACTGACAGTACAGGGAACCTGCATTGCCTAAGCAGCCTTGTAGGGTCCCTCTTCCCCCTCATGCAGGGCAAATGTGGTGGGAGCCTTTTGGGGATTACATGTGGAAGGCTCTTTCTGAATTTTCAAGCATTTATTTACTTTTTGAAAGCACCTCGTGTTGTGGTTTATCTGTTGCGGTGCTGATATTGACCCTGGATTTATAGTTCACTGATTGCCAGTTAATTACGTGCCATTAATAAATCAATAACTTGCTTTGATCCTGATTTGCTCTAAAACATACGAATTGAGCAGCTTTTCCCTGCAACAACACAAATCTTTCTCTGTCCATTTCTGAGAAGTAAACCAGTGAAATTGCAAAGCGGCTCCCCTCTGCCATCCACCAAATTCAGGTGTCTCTTGGCACCTGTCAGACCTCATCCACCACGGTGAACAAAAGGGGCAGAATGGGAAAAAAAGGAGCTGGATGCTAAGGGAGAAGCTCCCCGTGGAAATGAAGGGTACAGCTGAGTGTTTCCCAGGGCAGCAATAACTCTGGGTGGGGGAAAAGACCAGCAAGTTCTTGGAACACAGAGAGAGCGTCCTGTGAGTTGTACAAATCGTGCCAAGGGAAACTGGAGGGAGTGCAGTCATCTCAAACCGAGTGAGCACAAAGAGGGCTTTGAGCCATTCAGGATTGCTCTGTGCAAAGCCTGAGCTGAGGCACTGCACACTCGTGGCTTCCCCGGCTCTGTACAGACCAGGTGTTTGCTCTGTGCATCCAGTCCAGTCTCGATCTCTCTTCCCACTTTACTGACAAGGCTGCTGAGCAGTGGCTGCTCTGACAGCAATAGATCCCTATTTGAGGATAAATAACCTGGGAGAAATTCTCTGTCTGCATAGTAGGTTAATGTTCCTTCTTTTTTGGTAATTTGAATTTGATTTAAAAATGCTAAGCCATAATTTTAACACGCAGATGCTGCCAGAAATGCAAGGTGCAACAAAAAGTGATTTAATCCTTGCGTTGCATTTAAAGCAGCAGTATGAGTAGATGCAGTGAAGGACATTTTAGCATGGATCAGCTCCACAAGAAGTTCTCCATCCCAAGTGGAAGAGCATGTCTGAACCCTGGCCTGGGAGCCAGAGGGGCTGCGATCCCACCCTACACACCCCCAGCTTGTATTTCAGCTTTGGGATCTGAGCTGCTGGCGTGGGAAGTGCCTGTGGGTTCGTCCAAGGGTCTGCCTGCCCCCTGCCCCGTGGAACCTGCACCGAACCTCCCCGTGGAGGGACGGGCAGATCTCCATTCTCGGAGACAGAGCTGTGGGGACGTGTGCCTTGCCTTGCCGGGCCCTTCCTTCCCTGCCTGTCTCCCCCAGCCCACCGGCGCTCCAGCAGGAGCAGGGGATGCCATCAGGCGCCGTTATTAGTGCACAATGCGGGTGCGATTGTCTGCGCGTGCTCCGGCGCTTTCTGTAACGCCGATTTAGGGATTTCATTGTAAAGTCGTTTTAAACTCTGAACTAATGGGTAGTTTGGCAACAGCTTCTACGTATGAAATCATTATTAATTCCTTCAGTACCATAATAACATTGATTTAGATGAACTCTTATAACATAGAAATTGTATAGTATTTAGCTGTAATTAACGTCCCCTAATTAGGAAGTGTTGCCAAGTAGTTTTCTCTGCTGGCTCTGTTGTACTTAAGTGCAGCTGGATGAAAATTAACCACAAAGGGAACAGCTTGTGTTTTATGTGAAGTTTGCCTTTGATTGATTAAAAAACTATTCCTTAGTACTTTATTTTATTATCAAAGAGGGTGCACTGGATTATCAGTGTTACGGAGAGCCACAAAGTCCACGTGCCGTAAACCACACACACATTTGGATAGCATTTAGGCCCAGTGACTTATCTGCACATTCAGAGAATCCACAGATTTATTTTGTCTCAATACCACAAGTTACCATAATAAAAGCGAATTGATTTTAATGTGTCTGTCATTAATAAAGTCCGTGCAAATTCAAGCGGAATTAGCACAATTTAATGTCCACTCTGAGGAAAGAGCCATGCACTGCAAGCTGAGAGGCATTTGTTGATGTGAAAAATGCTGACATTTTTGGAAATTCAAATTATAAATGAAATACTGCTGTCAGTTTACTGTGCAACTTTGTAGCATATGGTGCTTCTGCTGGTGGGTGTTATTTCAAAGTTTGCAAATCACACTATGAGAGTGTCCCTCTGGTGAGCTTTTGCAACGCTTAGCAACTGTGAATCAAAAGTGACAGTACAGAGGAAGAGGGACTAAAAAAAAAAAAATTCTCTCTCTCTCTAAGTCGGTAGAACAAAGTACACAATAAGTTAATACATTTTTACAGGGGGAAAAAAAGGAGGCCAACATGCCAAAGCTGAAGGAGACCAGTGCCGCCATTCCTGCAGAATAATGCACAAAGTCTTCTGAATTGTTAAAATAAAAATATGGTTTGTGTCTCCCAGTCTCTCTGACTTTGCTATGACAAGAGAATTAAAGCAACTGGCAGGTACAACATATAATGATTCACTTTTAGAATTAGAAGAGTTGCTGCAAGACATAATGCAATCCCCTCAGATGGTCCAGATGTTTCTTTTATCCATCCCTGAAAAAAGTTCCTACGACCTCAGAATAGCATTTGCCATTTGAAAACCATTGTCCACCCGAAGCTGGCAACACAGAGGAAAAAAAAGCCAGAAAAAAATTAGGTTCTGTAGCAGCCCAGCAGTGTGGATTCCAACTAGGCTGATAAAAGGCATTCACAGGTAAGGTAAATTTAAATAACTGAAATATGGGGACATCCTTCAGCACGGTTTTCAAGGATCTGCTGCCCAGCGACCCCTTTAAATGTGCATTTCCACTGCCAAGGAGTGAACACAAAACTTGGGTTCGCTGTGGTTTGATCCGACCGTGGTCGCTACTTGTTGTTCTGCTCCAGGTAGTGACTTTTGGCACCAAGGTGGAACTGTGGCTGTGTGCTACAGACCTCATCCATTTGCCAATCAAGCTGGCTGAGAATAGAAAGTGATGGGGCTGTCAGTAGCAGTTCAAGCATAAGCAATTCTAAACTAAGCAATTTGGAAATTTAAATAGTTATAATGACCAAGATTCTCTACGTTGGCCCTTAATTACTGCAATGTCAATTCAGCTGAAAATTGCCTTTCCCAGGTAATGATAATTCTTAGAAAAGTCTTTGCTTATACACCCACCCATAGCACTCATTAAGTCAAGCTTCTTCCTTTTGTCTGAAGAGCTGTCAATTTTATGTGACATCACCAATCATCTGCCATCTAACACATCTCCAGGCTGTCTAGCTGAAGGCAGGTTTATTCTGCCTCAGCTGCAGTGCTCTGCATGGCAGCCCAGCCTGCTGTTCCGAGCAGCGTTGCACCAAACGAGTGTGATGAGTTGCTCCACTAAACAACGAGTGACTCGAGTTTGCTCGTTGGCATCTGGGGTCCATGAAATAGCAGCGTGTGCTTTACGTGTGAAGGGACCCCTCTCTATGCCACACACCACATTTCTCATCTTTCTTCTGCAGCAATCTGCAATTTCCAGTTCAGCACGATCACATTACAGCTGTCTGTGTTCATCTACGCTGGTGGACATCACTACTGGTTTTCTTTTAGCAAGAAAAAACATGAAAAAGAGGCAAAACCATCTCCATCACCCAAATGTGTGTATCAATGGTCCATGGTTATTGTAACCCATGTTAGAAATTTTCTTGTTTCCCAGAGAGGGCCAGCGGCACCTTGCAGTTGTGGATGCAGAACAGCAATGCTTCGTTTCCCTCTTCCAGTCACACTGGAGCAGGCTCTGCCTCCTGCCTTCGGATGAGTGATACGGAACTCCAGGGAAAAAGGACAAGCAGCTCCAGCACACAGTGCAGTCCTTGGGGTGTCCTGTGCAGGGCCAGGAGCTGGGCCCTGTGATCTGATGGGTCCCTTCCAACTCAGCATATTCTATTCTATGAAAAAAGAGGAAACGGACTCCATTTTTGGTTTGAAAAGGGAAGAGGGTTTCTCACACGCTGCTTTCTCCACCACTGCTCCTCTCACCAGCCCTGCGTGCTGAACGTGCCATTCTGCCACACCTGTAACAGCTGCATAAGGGCTGCAATCAAATTCTTGCAGTCGGAACAGTTTCTTACTAGTTTTTCTGCAACTTGCTCACTTTTTCACCCTGATCCTGGTTCTTGGCTTGCACACAATGAAATAGGAGGGGCCTTAGGCACTTTAAAAAAAAAAAACCAGCCCTCAATAAATCCCCTTAAGGGCCCATTTTAATTCTGCTTATGCTCTTGATGTGCAAGTTCTTACCCTGCTATTCCCCTAGAAGCAGTTTATTTCTGTCTGCCAGCACTGCCAAAGTGACAAAATCCCCTTTCCCACCCACCATGTAATTGCTCTGTTGATGCCCTTCCTACACACGCCTGTAGAAAGAAAGCTCTCGCTTTATTTGCACTGCTGAAGTGAATAGCATCTCTTTCCTCCCTCCCTCCGTGTGGCTTTCAAGTAGTCACACTATCATTAGTTATTTCTGTTCTGGAGCAGCACCCCATCTGAGAAGGGAGCACATTCCAAGGGAAGGAAAGCAAAGGCCTGATCTGCCAGCTCTCATGTGCCCACAGTTCCCGGAGCTGAGGAATTTGGGGGTTGTAAGAAAGGCAGAAGCAAACATAGGGAACATTCAGAGAAAGGGAGTGAAATAAGAAAACCAAAGGCTGCATTTTAAAATTGCTTTTTTTCTTACTGCAAAAGCTATGGGATAAAGTAACTCCCTCTGTTCTGTGCTTGCACAGTGCCCCGTTGTTAATTTAGATCATGATGGGGAAACTGTCCTTTGGAATTGGGTTATTTTAACTTTTCCTGTGCCCCTCACTCCCACTCTTCTTGTAACCGTCCCTTGTATGCAGAAAACAAAAGTAGTTCTAGAATCGGTCTGAAGTTCTGTTTTTCTTTTTATTACTTTTGAGTTTATTTATCCATCTACTTTAAAGGTGCACCACAGATTAATTTCCCCACCTCATTCCAGCTGCCTGGTGTATGATTACAGAAGACCACACCACCACCACTAACTAAATCATCAGAATTAATTTCTTCAGCTCGCCTAAGGAAACTGACCCCAAACTCTTGTTAAAACTTCAAAATTTACTGAAGCATGGTTATGTGGAAACAAGAAATAGAGTTTCAGAACCACTCACCTCTAAGGCAAACAATGCTCAATAAATTTGTTTCTTAATAAAATTTTAAAATACAATAACATGGCCTGAGATAGAACAAATTTTTGCTTTAGACGTGCTCAGTTTTTCACCTAGTTTTGCTCCTCTGTGGTTTGGCAATCTAAGGTTGGTAAATAACCACAGTTATATTGTTAAATAATAGGAGAGCATGGCTGTAACATATTTTGCAGTCAGCATCCCATTATATGCAGCTTTACAATTTTGCAATGTGACAACTCTCTTTGGGGGGAAAAGTCCTTAACAATGGCCTAAATCACACATTTGTTCTTCCTCTGAGCACCGGTGGTTGTCAAAACCTGTTGCACTCTAGCAGGGGAGCCTTTTAGACTTATTCCAGGGCTGGCTTCATGCAGATAAAATGCATTAAAGGCCACTCAAATGCCACATCTGAAGAATCACAGAAACCTGCTCATGCCCACGCCGTCCCAAGCAGCCCTGTGTGCCACACGCTGTGGTCAGCTCTCCTCCTCCTCCTCCTCCTCCTCCTCTTCTGCCAGGCACAGCAAACACCAGGGGCTGGCAGCAATCTATCTCTATTGCTTCCCTAGAATGTGTTTGGGGTACCAAAGAGGGTGTTATCAAAAATAATGCATTTACCAAAGTTGGAGAAAAATGGGAAGAGTCTCACTTTAGTAGGAGCATAATGGACTAACCTTAAACCTGTCCCTCTCTGGGCATCCAGACTTTTCTCTGTGCTGCTTTACCATCTCCCTCCACTCTGGTTACTTCCTCTTAAGGCAGACTATTTTTATTTGAACTTCTATTTATTTAGAATTAACGAGTTGAATTTTGAAGCAGCCAAAACATATCTGTGAAGGAGCTGTATTGATTCCCATTCTCTCCCTGGGCTAACTCATGGAAACCTGTTCTGGGGGAGAACCTTCTCATGGGACTCGTAATGCCCTTCTGATGCTAGACAGTGGCTGTGCACTTTTAGGCTTGGCTTCCAGTCCTTCACTCTGCTTTTTTATCCCCAACGTGACCTTCTGTCTCCAGTTCAGGTATTATCATATCTCCATAGCTGCGTCTGATTACAACATTTTATAATCAGCTCTAAATTTTTCCATTTAAACCACAGCAGCATGGAATTGTTAATGGCAGCCCGGAAATAACAGCCTTTGTCATAAAGCCCTACATTAAAATTTTATCTTTATGAAAATATTTATATTTGGGGTTGGATAAACAGAAACCAGTTCTGCTGTGAGTACAAATCAGTGCTCCTGCTGTGCAAATTGAGGGGATGAAAAACATGAGTGAAGATGAGACTCTGCAGTGTGCTCCCCAATGATCTGCAGAATGCCCCCAAACCGTCTTATTTATTCCTAGATGGTGATTCCAAAGCTGAAATAAAAACATGCTGCTCAGAGTGGTTTTGGATTGGTTCAAAGGTGACATTTCCATCAGCAGTGATTTACTACTCTCAGCAGTCCCACTGATCCAGCCCTCCTGAGAAACTCAGCGAGGAAAATTGGGCTCACCCTCAGTTGCCGCCACCATCCACGGGGTTTTGCAGTGTTACAGCCCTTAATGAGGCACAGCACATCCAGACCTGTCCTTTCTCACTGTAAGGGGACTCGGATCTGCGTGTCCTTCCCTCAGCACCAAGGGACCGCCCAGCAGGGACACGGTGCCCCTACAGGTGTGGGAGTGCACTCCTGTGAGTGCCATGGCACAGCTGCGAGTGGAGGCGGGAGCTCTTCTGAAAAGCCGAGGAGCTTCTCTGTGAATTGAGCTGGGAAGAGAGGAGGAAGAGGGTGCATAAGCAAGAAATAAATCTTCCCTGAATCCATGCAAGAGTATTTGGTCCCAGTGCACGCTCCCAGGAAGTGATGATCTATTTTACATTGCACGGCTCTTACACAGATAAAATACAGAAAGAGCTGGGACTGGAACTCAGCATCTTTTAAGCAAAATGCCACAAGAACACGGCTGGCTGTGGTCTCCCTCCTTCCCTCTCGCCCACCAAGTCTCTCCTGTGCCATGGTACAGCTTCCCAAGGGGAGGCTGGAAAATGCAGCCCCATCCCGGCAGTGCAGGCACACACCTGGAGAGGAGAGGGGAGGAGAGAGGCCCAGGGCTCCTCCTTTCTGGCCAAATGTCCTAACACCAGACCACTCGCAGGACCAGAAAATCTCCAGTTTAAAAAAGAACTTAAATGAAAGCAAAGACTTCCACCATATTTTACCCAAATGGGCCAGCATTCCAAAAATGTTTGGGGTCCTCTGGGGGAAGCGAATGTGTTGTTTGGAGATCTTGATCAGGCTTAGGTGTAAAGATAGGCAAAGAGCTGTTCAGCCATTTCAAGGCCAGGAAGCTGCTCTCTGTGCATTAAAATCAATCACGAGGTTTTTGGGCAGCACAGAAGGGGAAAGCTGCCCCTAAAAGATTGTGAGTCACAAGCTGGGGGTCCAAATAAATGGTGCTTAGTAGGACTGCAGTTTAGGATATCCTTGACATTTAATGGAAATAACACTTAGGCATCCCAGCTCTTTTTCTGTCTTCCCCTTTGGAGGCTGGTACACGTCCCCGAGAGGCCCTGGAACCTCTTTCAACTGACAAGGTCACAAAGTCTCAGCACCGGATCCCCGCCGGCGTTGGTTCCCTCCTGTTTGAAGCCCCCGTACGTGGAATGAAAGACAAGCACACATTTCCCAGGCAGAGGCATTTAACTTTTGGCTGCGTGACACAGGATGAGAGACGTACCCAACCTCCCAACTTCTTGCCTGAACTCACGCTTCCTTCACGGCTGACATTTCTCCTTCTGCCAAGTCAAATCAAACCCCTCTCTCACTCACAGCCGTCCCTGAAAACTGCATTTACAACCAGTCCAAGGCTCCCGAGCCCGTGCCAGCTCTTCGCACGTGTCAGAGTGTTTGGTAGGGAGGAGAAGGGCCTTGTGAAACACACCTGCTTCGCTTTGCTGGGCAGGAGCCTATTCTCATTTACGAGCCAGGCATAACGCTTGGGAAGGCACAGGAATTATTCTAACGCGAACTACAAGAGCAAAATGCATCCCCCTCTGCTCGTGCAAAACATAACCCCTTTCTTTTGCCTCTAGGATATTCTACCATTGGCTCCAAACTTGCTCTGTTGTGATTTAAATCACAGTTCTGTAGGGTAGAATTTGGCTCATGATGCCCTGTGCTAATTTAGGAGGAAAAGAGGGGCCTCGCTCATGAAATATTTCAGGTATAATCAGGAAATTGTGGTTACAGATGCAATCCAGGAGCGTTTTGGGTTGGTAACCAAGGCAACACTTCTTGCTTCAAGACACACTTTTCTGTTGATAATCTATTGTAATGCCAGTAATTGCAGCTGACAAGGCTCTGTTTGTTGTGAGAGATAATTAGCACTTGAAATAAAGTAACAGATTTAAATAAATTGGGGGGAACTGAGTGGTGTGACCTGATCGCTTTAGAAACAAACAAGAGCTTTGGAGGCCTACACACTGTGTGATGTTAGTGGTGGCCTCCACGGCGACTGAACAATACCAACATTTATTAGGAGTTGTTTAATTGGGAATTACAGTTGCTTTCATGATGAAAACAATTTTTCTCTTTCTCATCCAGGTTGTATTTACATTATAAAACACATTTTAAAAAAAACGCGCACAAATACCTCTCCCTGCCTTACCAAATGAAACTACTGATGTTTTCGTGTGCTTGTTATTTTGCCTAGAATTTGATTTAAAGCCAATGTTTTAAAATAAGTAGGTGGGTTTTTTGACAACTGCAGAGTTTAAAGACCCCACGGTGACTCTGCCCAAGGTAGTGGAGGGAGCGTTGTTCATTCAGCACGTCCCAGGTGTGTCCCTAGGGTCGGCTTCAGTTTGCTGCCAGTTTATTCGAGCCCTGTGTTCGTGGCTGGGATTGTGTATGTGGCCATTGCTGTTGTCTGTCTGTGTGCTTGGTGGTGTGTCCAGAGCTGGAAGGCAAACTAGGGCTGCTGCCTGATGTCACGTGGGATCCCACGTCCTGCAGAGGAGGTGTTGGGTGGGGGGCAGAAGCCACAGCAATTCCCTCAGGCTGTGCTAGGAAAGCCAGCCTGGATATTGTATTTTTCTTTTCTGTAATTGTGAGACACAACTGCTTGGCTCAGTGGATAGCAAGGAGAGGAATACAGGGCTAATAAACTTTCCTCCCATGGGGAATGGAAGTGTTTTACATAAAACTTGTAGCTGTTGAAATGATGATGCTTCTGTGATGGAGTGACACGACGTGTGGCTGCATGCAGCCAAAACTAACCTGGTTATGTGATCCCCTTTCCCACAGTGCCTGAGCATCATTTCCACAGATAAAGAGAAAATGAGATTTCTTAACAATATGAAATCAGTTTGTTTACAAGACAGGAATGAAGGCTCAGGCTACACAGCCTTATCCAGGCTCCCAGGCAGACACAAGGCAGGTTTACTGTGAGAGTGGTGAGGCCCTGGCACAGGTTGTCCAGAGAAGCTGTGGATGTCCCATCCCTGGAAGTGGTCCAGGCCAGGTTGGATGGGGCTTTTGAGCAACCTGATCTAGTGAAAGGTGTCCATGCCCATGGCAGGGGAGTTGGAACTGGATAAACTTTAAGGTCTCTCCCAAACCAAACCATTCTGTGATTCTCTGATCAGTGAACTGGGCCCACGTCTCACAAGGTCAACAGGAGCAGCTGAACCTGGAGGCCACATTTGTCTTCTGAAGGCCAGGCTAGTTTTGGGCTGGAACGATTAATCTCCTTCACAGAATCTCACCAAATGTGCGAAACCTTCTGGCCAGGACATGGTATCATATCTAGTGTCCAAACAGAGACTGTCGTACAAATGCATTCATCTCAGGGCTGGCCAGAAGGCAAAATCAGTTCCCTCTTGAAATTTAGTCATGTAAGATATTAAATGCCTAACCCTGGCTAGTAATATAATTTCTTTCTGTAATACTTCATGAAAAAGACAACATCTCTGTTATCCTCAAGACAACGGCTGCATTATTCCTTCAGCAAACATTAATCAACAATTCACATCAGAATCACACATTTATTGTACATTACTATTCACAGCCCACGTCAGGCAGGATAGTGATATCCTCAGGAGTCCAGAACTGCATTATTACTTCCTCTCTACAAGTGAGGTCTGTGGTTAAAGATACCTGAATTGAGTTTCCTGCTGTTCGCTAACCTCTGCTGCAGTTACAAACATGGCTAGCAGAGGAGACCACCCTGAAGCCCAAGGGACTTCATGCTTCCAAGGTGGTCAGGCTCTCCCACAGCAGCTCCGCCACTCCCTGTTTTCCTTACAAGCTCTCCAGAAGCAATCACAGAAAGGTGCTGTGGTAAAACTACAAGCTCAGCCCACGGATTGCAGTCGTCGTCTTTCTTTAGTAATCAGGAATTTAGTTCCACCAGGCAATGATTTTGCCTTCTAAATGCTCTGAAACAGGCAAAAATGTTGCATTTATAAGTTATTTAAAAACCCACAAGAAATAATGATCTGCAGTAGTTCCCCAGGAATTCAAAATTGCTTACGATTTGTAGTGTGTGCAGGACCTTACCACAAATCCCATCCTGGCCCCGGTTCTAAGCAGCTCGTAAAAACGGCCTGTTTATTTTCCAAAACGATCTGCATAAAAAGATTAAGCTTATTTATTGTAAAAATTAACATCTTGCCGGAGCAGTAATGACTATATCATGGAGGAATGCTCTTCCCCTGGATGCCTCCCTCGGCAGTGCTGTGCGAGGAGACCCGCGCTTACGGGCTCCCGGAATAAAGTTAACGCTCATAAGACTCCGCTCTCGTACGCCCACAGCTAAATCATGGGATCTAGCAGATGGTGTGTGTGTGTTTCCTAATGCAGTGCCTTGTATGTGTGTAGTTGTCATAATTAAATAATAACTCCCAACACCAGCTCATGTAACGGGAGAGCCACAGCCATATTTCCCCTCGGAGGGAAGCCGTCAAACCCAGCCTGTGGGTAGGTGAAGGAGGCTGGGAGGAAACAATACACACAGCACCCCGTCCCCTTCGCCCAGGGAGAGAGCAAGTTCTGCTGCATGTGGCCAGCCCTTTTTTCGAAGGTAAATAAAAGCCTCTCTGCCCCAAAACTGGCGGGTAATAGGGTCCCAACACATGTCTGAGGTTAAGTAATCTATTATTGTGGGAGAGCAGTCTGACCTTATGTATTTGGGATTTTCCCTGCTTTTCATGGTCATCCTCTCGGTGGAGGAATTATGGACATCTGCAGGAGAAGTGCCTGTGAGACAAGGCAATTTACAGCTATCGTCTTCTTAAGATAAATGCAACAGCTGCTTGTTACATCCCTTTATGGATGGAAGACGGAATGATAGGTCTCTGCAGATATTCATTCTTTCCTTGGCTTAGGGAGAGAATTAAGTTGTTGATTACGCCCAGCAAGAAACATCACTGCTCAAACTGAGGACAAATGTGACATATTTTAAGGGTACGAGTTTAACAATTCCACTATTATCCTTCACTTTGCTGTAAAAAAAATCCTTTTGCTAAGGATACTATAAATGACTTGAACAGATGAAAGGCATTTAGCCTTTATTTCAGACTAAGAATTAGAATGTGAAATCCAGAAAAGCATCTTTGAAATTTGAGTGCGCAAGTTAAACAGGAGGAAGTTGGAGCTCTTTACCTCTTTTGTGTGAAAAAAATACAAGGACTCTTTGGCTCCCGTTCCCTGTGGCCAGGCAGTGCTCTGCCCCCGGATCAGCCTCCTCCTTCTCCTGCCCCAGCAAGTCACACTTCCCATTAAACGGGCTGTTTCTTGGGAGCGGAGGAGCCGTGTACACCTCCCTGCATCTTCCTCTTCTGTGAGATGGGACAGTAACAGTTGATCATCTTTTCATTCTCTTCTTTTTCAGCTTCAGAAAACTGAGAGTTAAAAACAGGAGTCGGTTCTAAACTTTGCAAAGGGCCTCCACTTCTTAACAAACAAATGACTCCTCCTCTCGCTTCGGGATGCTTATATCCTTTTTTCGGCTTGAAAAATGGAAGACATAATTTTCTAGAACACATGGATGACTCACTCAGTATTTTATTTCATACTATGATCATTTTGCTTTACATGTGTGAGAGAAAAAGAAAAATTCCGCCTTTAAATTTCACATCATATCCTCTAATGAAAAGGCAAGGTGAGCTATTGCCACAGGAAGCTCATAAAGACAACAAACTCACTTTTAATTTTTTTCCCCAAAGTTTACATTATCATAAATATTCATGCCATACTCCCTTCACAGTGTAACTGCTAGAGAACACACTGTAATCTGTTTAAGAAGAACATGAATCAGACTGATAAAAATAATTGGTTGGATTTTTCTTTTAATTTTTTTTAATGTTTTAAATAAAGCTGTCAAAGGTTCCTGTGGTAATGAAGAGCTTTGTTGTTATGACAACTGCTTATTCCTTTTCCTTTGAAGAAGTCTGCAATTTGATAGGTAAAAACATCAGGAATAATTAAAAAAAAAAAGATAAGTGAAGAAAAACATCTGTTAGGACAAATCCCCACCCAAAATCTTAGCAATCATCTCATCAGTGAAGTGACAATCTTCAGGTGGAGTGTCTCCACATCAGCAAGCACAGGGGTGTTCAGCAGCTGCTGGGGTTTGGGTAACCCCCCATCAGAAAGCTCCTGTCTTTGTCAGGGGCACACATGTTATTCATGTGACTCTTTCTCTTCCTCTGCAAACTCTATTGTTATCAAAAAAGGGCCCTTTCAGAAGTTAATTCTGCTTCTTCTAATAATTTATTCTGCTGATCCATTTCAAAAGCAGCCCTCGTTTGAAACACGGCCCCCGTTGTTTCGGCAAACCGCGCTGGCGTCTCCTGCAACGCATCCCCCTCTCCCTGCAGCTGGTGGGATTCAACAGGGCAGGAAGCAGGGCTTCCCTTTGGGATGGAAGGTGGGCGTTGATGATAAGAGCCCTCTAGAGAAGATGCAGCAGTGGTCAGAGCAGTGGCCGTGGCCGGAGTGAGGGTCTCCTTGGCTGTGCTGACCCTTCGTGTGGGCAGCTGGGGCTGTCCCGCACCGGGGAGTGCGAGTGGGCAGCCACACACACACAGTGCTGGCATTGACAGCCACACACACACACACAGTGGTCCTTGAGACAGCCACACACACACACAGTGGTCCTTGAGACAGCCATCAAAACTGTTTCTGCTGCCTGGGATTTCTGTGAGACACTAGGGGAAAGCACACCATCAGAAGCACTGAAAACTTGGGAAAGTTTTCCCCAAAGTGATTTTTTTTTTTCCCCCTCGTTGATATCTCCTGGGTTGTCCTTCCCAGGAGACATGTGACTGTCAGATTTTAGTCATTTCTTATGGATGATAATTAGTCTGCTCCACTTTGCAAACTGCGAGACTTAACCCCATGGATGCAATATGACAGAAGGGATGCAAACGCACGCTCCTGGCTCTGTAGTGCTAATAAACCAAGAGTTTGGCAATAAGTTATGATGATACATGCTGCTTGGAGGCTGGAATTGGGAGTGCCAGCATTCCTGCTGTGCTTCTGACTTCATGAGAAATAGGATACTTTGCAGTAATTTCAGTTTCTTTGCATGCCAGCTCGGATTGCCAGGCACACCACGGTCCCATTTTGCTGTTCTTTGTGGCACACTCTGCTCTCCATTTCTCTATCCTCTTGGAAATAGTCCAGTGCTCTTAAGCGGCAAAATTTTAACCACTGTCTTGCCTTGCTACCGACACTGAAGAACCTGCACCTTTCATGAAGTCCTGTCTTAATACCTCTGTGTTCCTCATTTATTCAGCCAAGATACCCCTTCTGAAAGTGAAAATTTCAACATCCCTATCAGGAAAGGTTCTTGATTGCTGCCCTTTTCTAGGCAGAGAGATTTCAGCCGTTCTAGAGTAGACAATCATGCCAAGTAATGGTAGGATTTGGAAATAAAAGCATTATTTCAGATGTTACAACTGTGGACTTTTCCAAAGGTGCTGTAGGAGTCTACTTTAGCTTAAAAAACCCAAGAAAATCCCCCCGGATTTTCTTCTTTAGGCCGCAAATGGCTGGAATTCCCATGTTAAGGACGTCTGAATTGCCGGGCTGGACACTAGGTGGTGCTAGGACAGTGGTTTGTCAGGAAATTAAGAAGGAAAATTCTGGGTGGAAGAGCGCAGTAGGCTGTAAATGGTTACTTGCCAACGAAACATTTGCTCCGGTACGGCTAATCCGTTCCTATCTGTCTGCTAGGCTAACCCACCTGACTGGACACCATTAGCTGGCAGCAGGGACACCTAACGCTGCCTTTTGCCAACCTTGTTTCCTATGCATCTGCAAGCTGTCAGAGGCATAGCGCTCCTTTCACCAATCTGTCATTCTTCCCCTCCTTCTCCCATCTCCTCATGGGAGGAAGACAGCCTGGCTGCCTCTGGAACGCGAGAGAAAGATGCTCAGGAAATTTTCCTGGGCTAGCCCTGATGCTCAGCTGGGAGGGAGGCAAGTGGGCGGGATTGCTCTGTGGTCACCTCCGCACCTCCCGGCTCATCCCGTTCCCTGTCAGAGCTGTTTGGGTGGCTGTGCAGCTGGACACGTCTGGGGACTGATTTGCTTTCAAAACAACAATTTCCCACCACGTCCCAGAGTTATTTTTTTTTCAGCTGGGCTGGGTCCCCCACACAATCCAGCACAGGGCCACAGGGATCCTGGCCCTGCTTACTACAGCTGGCCAGGAAGGAGCAGCCAAAGTCACCTTGGCAATCTCTCCTGGCAATGAAGGTACCAGAAACCACAAAATCATAGACTAGTTTGGGTTGGAAGGGAACCTTAAAAGTCATGTAGTCCAACCTGCCTGCCATGGGCAGGGACATCTTCAACCAGATCAGGTTGCTCGAGCCACATCCAACCTGACCTTGGGTGTTTCCAGGGGTGGCTGTTTGCTGAGAGTGGACAGGACTCAGCTCTGCTCCCTGCTCTCCTGAGCAGCCCCCCACTGCAGGGCAGCAAGGCTCAGTGCCCCACGAGCTCCCCACTCCCCCGGGAGCCCTGATTCCTTCACAGGCATGGCACACACCCTCCTGCACCTGCATGAGGGGGGTTTGGTGCTGCAGAGCTTACGGCAGCTGCCACACCCCGCAGACCGTGACAGCGTGTGAAGGAACCCGACCAAGTCACATTCAGGAGTGCTGTGATCCCAGAGGTGTGAGTGAATCTGGTGACAAGAGGAATAAATAGCACTTAGAAACCAATTAGTGGGAAAGGCTTGCTTCCTCTGATCTGGTTTTGACACCCATCTAAAGTGTTTCTCCTCACTTGGGAGGGTGAGAGACCCCTCATCACACGTCTGCCCACCCCTCTCCCCCAGCCTCCAGGCAAACTTCACCCCCTTATTTATAGACAGCAAATTAGATTAATTCCCTGGGGTCAGTCAGGTGCAAACTGGACATAGCTTGGCCTCTTAATACAGTCAGAGAAAAAGAACAGTTTGAAAGAATAGCATCATGTAGACTTCATGGATTGGCTGAAAAATTCAACCAATTTGTTTTTCATGTGTAAAGTCACTTCCAGACAACAATTAGGCTGTCTCTGCTTCAGCCTAAATCCTTTTACCCAAAACATTAGGGAAGTAAATGGGCCCCTGCATTTGGTGCCTTGTGTTGTCAGAGAGTCTATTTGGAAAATCAGGACCAGTTTAAGGCAAATGTTAAAAAAACCCCTAAAACACCATCAAGCAGGCAAAGCAGGCCTTGAAGAATAAAACGCAATTTCAGAATAACTAACAGCACACAGCAAACAAACACTCTTGGGAGAAGTGCATTAAACCTAGAGCTGATACCTGGCTTAAGGGACCAGTGCAAGGCCTGTTCCCATTAACAGGAAATGCATCCCAGTGTATGATGCACAAAGCAAGGAGTTGGTTATTTTCTTCTTCTTCCTTTGCTTTTTTTTTTTAATGACAAAGCACCACTTCCTGGCAACCAGAAAGGTTTGGGTAAGAATGCTCCCATTTCCATATTTGTCTGGAATGAAATAACTAGTCTGGAGCAAGCAAGCAAAGATTTTAAAGCGCATTTCTAGATAAGTATCTGAGGGTTGTAAACATAAGACTGCTCTGGGCACACTTTTGAGTCCAAGATTTTCCTCAAAACACTTTCTAAGTAGCCTACAAATGTCTTGGGGCAGAGTGGAAAGACCTGAAACCTCAGAACTGCAGAATAATGCTGTCACCCAGGAAAGGCACACAATAAATTTAGCATTTTGACCTTTTGGTTCTTGTGTTATGCACAGCATGAGAGCCATCGCATCCTCATCCATCAGGTACCTGTGACAAGGCAAACATCCTTCGGCAGATGGGGCAGGTGCTGGGATTTGGCATCAGGCTGAGTCCATCCTGTCCCAGTTAACCAGTAACTGAGTGTGGGGTGGGTGTTTACAGTGGCTTTGTGAGCAGCTTTCTATGGATTTCTTGCCTTTCCCTACTCCACTCTTGCTCTGTATTCAGGGATCTTTCAAGACAATAGTTTATACACATTAAAAGTGAACTAAAAAAAAAAAGAAAACAGCAACAGTGACTTGGTGGCTATTTTATTGTCTAAATAAGCAGTCCCTGATGACCATCTTGTTAACGCACACTATAAAATATATCACCCCTGCTTGGTGGGTGTAAAATTAACACAGAGATTTGTGGGTTCTGGTAGTTGCTTCTGGCTCAGCAATGCTCATGCATCTTGTCACAAATATAAAATGTAGATTTTTTTCTTTTTTTATAAATATATAAATATTTCCAGCTTGGTAAAGTGATTAAAGACAGAGTATATCCATCTTCAACTATCCAAAGGTATAAAAATGAAAAAGGGAAAATATTAGCAATAATTCACAAGGGGATGGGTCAGAAGACCCAGATATGATTACGGTTTTTAGCCTTTGGGAAAAAAAAAATGTATCTAGCCTGAAAAGCACTGGTCACCTGTGACTTCAGGAACATGCAGTAAGGACCCTGTCCTCTTCTGGCACTGAACCAGAGTGCTCTAAGTGCACTCACGAGGTGGACATGGAGCAGCTGTCCCCTCCCTGCTGCCCAGCCCTGTCCCAACACCTGAGGAGCTCCGTGCTGAGGTCCAGCTAAGCTAAATACTCCTGAGGCCACTGTTGCTGTGTAGTCACAGATTCCAAGGGCTTCCACGAAGCCTGGAGTGCTGCAGAAGTACTGATGGCTTCCTGCTGCTCTCCAGGAAAACAGGACCGGGGGAATAGAACACACATCCAGGAGCAGGCTGGTGCTTCAGGCTAGGTAGAAGTGTTGCTGTGAGGAGACAATTGCTGTATAATCCCTCAAATTAGTCTGAGAGAGAGAGAGAACAAAGAGAATTGCACAAAACATTAATAAGATTTGAAGTCCTTTTGGTAATCAGTGAAACCAGTGCAACCACGGCTGATGGACATCAGTGTGGAGGTGCTGAGCGAAACTTCAGGGCACAAGGTGAGGATCCTCAGGCCCCAAATGAGCCACTGAAAATGGTCTGACTGCCGACACCCAGCCCGCTGTGTGCATTTACTGCAACGCATGTGCTTGCAGCAGGTGGCTCTGGCCTTGGCAGGGAGGGAGAACAGTGCCTGTGAACAGCTCCTTGGAGAGCCTCTCTTAAATGCCTGCAATTCCTGCCTGTTCTCTGCCTCCCCTTTCCGTGAGAGAGCACAACTGTGCTGTCATTCCGTGGGATATTTATTAGACAACGGACAGCAAATCACTTTCATTACAGCAACCAAAGGCAAAGCCTCGAATGATGCAAAGACCTTTCAAGTTTACCGGCAGCACTTCCAGAGAAAAAGGAAAGCGAGTGTGAATTTAGTTTTGTTCTTTGCATCCTGTCATCCCTCGACATCCAAGAGCTTCAAGCTTGCTGCAGTCGGACTGTTGAGGACCCCCACAGATTAACACGAAGCCAGGAGACGGCAAGAGATGATCAGACGGCAACCGCAGAAACAGCTGCTTAAAGGATCTTTTCATTTCACCGGGTGACAGACCCAAAATGCTAATTGAAACAATGTCTGCGTTTGCTCCCACCATTTCAAACTGCTGAAGCTTCATTTTTGACACAGGCACAACAAAAATAAAGTCCTCTTCAAAAGAGTAGCAGTGACCTCATTCAGACACGTTCGTTTTCATGAAAGGTAAATATGGCAGACAAAGTAGCGATGAGAGCGGTTTGTTCCCGGGAAGTGAGCAAGGGGGGAAGAAAAATCATCACATAGTTTGTCTTTCCACCAGGCTGATTTCCTTTAGCAGCCTGAATAAGCAATTGGCCACTAGCCAGCTGTGGTGAATTTGTCCCGTGTTTGCGAGATCAGTCAGTGAGCAAAGCTGTTTTCAGTTAATAAATATTTGATTTACAAGGTACAGTAAGTAATAAAAAGGGAAGGGAGTTTAGCTGCTGGGAGATTTGTTTAGCACTTTAGTGGGGATAACTAACAACAAGCTTTGGTTGTTTTTTCTCCTTCACATGGCCAGTAGGCAACCAACTTTATCAGTCTTGCTGCATTACAACTGGTAGTGAGCAGAACTAACACACTGAGCAAAACAAGTGGACTGGGACATACACCGTGCCTTGACAGAAACACAGCTGAAGGGAACACTCTTAGATTCTCCTTTCTTCTTCTCTGCAAGTAACCTGTGATAAATATTGCATTTCTCAGTATCATTGGGAAAAATCAAAACTGTTTGATCCTTTCCATATGATATAGGTAGCTATATATGAGAGGGGGAAGGCTATAAACTAGCAGGTACAGAACAGCCAGCAGCATTTTATCAAAGGAGAAAAGACCCCAGAAGACACCAATCAGCCAACTACACAGTCCTGGGTATTTTGGATAGAGCTGGAAAACAAAGTGGGCACACACAGAGAAAACAAAGAAAAGAAGAAAAAGAAAACGAAAGGGCTGTGTTTAAAAAAAGAACCCCAAACCAGCTATGATAGAAGACGTAGCAGTTTGGGTTTTTTTCACATTTTAATTTCTTCCTAGAGTGCTGAACCTCTAGGTGGGGATGTGGTAATGTGGGCAAGGCAGGGAAGAGAGCATCAGGAGGCCTGAGGTGCAGTGCTGAGCCCAGGTGAGCTCTGTATGCTGAAGGAGCCGACGCTTCTGTTCTCAGTCTCTGGTGCACAGCAGCCCTCCCTCCCTCCCTCCCTCCTCCCGTGTGACAGTGGGCACATCACCGAGTCTGTCAGATCTCCGGTTCCCCCAGCTGGAAAAGCACTGCCTATCCTACCCACTGCTCAGGCACATCGGGTTGTTTCGTGCAGGCTCTGAAAGGGAATTTTGAGTTGTGCAGCAGTAACTAAAGAAGTGCAGGATATTGTTGTCAGAGTTGCGGCTGTTCATCGCAGATCAAGGACTCCACCAGAAGAGTAACAGCCTCCTTCTAGAGGCTCAGAACAGCAGAAAGGGTGTCCACACAGCCTCACCAGAAATGCCATGCATAGCCAGAGCTACTGACTTCTAGGATGCTGTCAGGAGTTTCTTCCCAGTAACCACCAGCAGGACAGAACAAAGCGTTTTCTCTGTCAAGTAAAAAACTTCTCAGAGTTCTAACTTCTCAGCCTGTACAACTTTACACTCTTTTGTACTGCTTTACATTTGACCCCAAAGATATTCCAGGTATTTGCCTGGCAAGAGCACAAAGCCAGGCCTGGACAGCCTGCAGGGGAGGGACAGACCACAGGTCTTTCAAAGCAGGCTCTGGAAAATCAGCCCTTTCACCATTCTCTGCTGCACTGAGAGGTCTCAGCACCTGGAGAGGAGAGCAAAAGGCACCACTGGATACCCTCACACTGCTGTGGAGGACACTGGCACCCTGGACAGCCCAGCTGAGTGACCCAGGGCCCCTCACCGCCACAGAGGAAAGTCCATGTTCACTTTTCTGCCAGCACAGAAAATCTGCCTTTAAATTCTGTCCCACGCTTCAGGAAAACTTCATGCCAGGAGTTCCATCAAAGCATATGCTTCTGCAAAAGAGCTTTAATGAATCAATGTTTCCTGACAAAAAATAGCTTTTGCCAGAAATCCCGTCCAGCTCCCCTATTCAGTTATCTATCTCTAAAGACCACAGTCCTCCATCTGCAAAACAAGGATAAGAATTTTACTTTATTTTTATGAAGTGCATTAGGATCTAGGGGTGAGCAGCTCACAAAATAAGGAGCTATTAAAAACCGGTGCTTTCACAAATGGAGCTGAGAGCCGCCTCACTCTAATATCGGACAACGGCATTCGAATGGGCCAGACAAAGCAGCAATTTTGGCATGAGCAAGCCCACATGACATTATTTTAAGAGATGCAGTCATTCCCCTGCAATCGGAGCCCAAGGGTGATGCCAAGTGCTTTGGGGAAAGGAGGGAGCAGGAGGAGGCTGTATTTCTTTCACGTGTGCTTTACTTTTTAATAGCTGTTGGGATACCTGTTAAACTAAACTGCAATGGCTGTTTATTGTAATAACAGCAACATTACAAAACTGATCAGCTCCATTCCTCAGAAACAGGCTGTGCCTCTGTTTGTTTTTCTGTTGAGGAGGGACGTGTCCCAGAGGATCTCCCTTTGGGAACCCCTGTCTCAGCATGAAATGAGTAACACGATTTATGTAGACACTGCCAGCTTCTTTCCCTCCTCAGACAGAAAATGGCTTTATCTAGTCAGGTAATGTCACAATAAAGTAGTACAGTAGAAATTTCATCACTGAATGGTCTAAAAGAGACAGATCACCCAATCTATATTTCCACAGGCAAACAATGTGCTGCGCTCAAATGGCAGCAAGCAGCAAAGAGAGGGGGGAAAAAGCCCCCAAACAACCACAATACCAAACTCCTGATGCTAAAACACAGATTTTAAGCCAAATATTTTCATGAGGGACCGATTATAACGTTATCAAAGTTGGATAAACAGGAATGAGGACAATGCAATGTCCAGATTTAGAGAATCTATTAACCTTGCTTTTGGTGAGTTTTTCCAAACAATTCTTGGTTAACTGTCTATTTAACCACACAGGGTTTGAGTTCAGAGGACAGGGCTGACAAGCCCCTGCCAACAGCATTCAGCAGGCTGCTAACGCCTCTGCAGCACACCTGCACACATCCCACCTTTCCTCTCCAGCTCAGACTGGGGCTTGTATTTGCACATGCCGAGATTATTGTGGGGATTACTAACAGCTAATTTTTTAATAAAGAGGGAAACATAGCAAAGTGGGGTTTTTTTGCTATATTTCTTGCTTTAATCACATTTTTCCTGACTCAGAGCCTGATGGTGGGTGCAAAGTTCCCTGCCCAGGCAATGTCCAGCAGTGTCACTCGTGCTCAGCACTCGCATCTAACCCGGCACATCTCTCTCATCTCTGTGACTAAACAAACACTGTCACTTTGATGTCTTCTTGTTTTTGAATACCTGAATACAGAGCCTTAAAAAACAACCTACAGCCACATTAAGTACATGATGCTGTTGTCACATCAGCCATCCGAAGCTCCACTCATGATTTCAGCATAACAAGGTTTCTCAGCCTAAGAGAAGCCCCAGTGGATGTAGTTTCAGAGAAAAGAACACCACGTACGATGCAGTTGGTTTGAGCCACTTTTGCTCTGTCAAGAAAAGACCAATTAGTGCCTCAGAAAATAAGTTCCTTCCAAAAAATCCAGGCTTTTCTTGCAGCTCATATCAGTAACTCTGTACCACGTTGTCAGTGCCAAAGAGGGATGGGAATGCAGGAACTGATGGTGGGATTTAGTAAATGAAGGGAAAGGAGGTGTGTCACCACCGACAGAGATTTTCACTTGTTCTCAGAGGTGCGAGTGTTTACAAGCTCCCTGCCCTCAAAAGTAAAAGCAGATATAAAACAAAATGATGTAAGTCACTACTGTCTCAGCTGATTTAGGCAGCTGTTGTTGCTGGTGGTATTTTTGCATCTCAACATTCATGAATAAATTCCTTCATCTTAGACCTTATAAACATATAAGTTCATGAAAGAAACCCACATGACTCCTTTTATTTTTAGGAGACTGAATAAAATATTTATACCCCTCTGTGTCCCAAATATCAATTACTTCCTTCACCAAAAAAGTATACGTGCAACGTGATTAAAAATTTACCCTACTACAAAACAATATACAATTAACTCATACATTTCCAACTTTCCTTGACAGGCACATCCTGTACACATCCACATCCATCCTGTTTAATTGCAACACACCATCAATTCAGCCTTTCAAATCTTGACAGGTGAGTAAAAAATACAGCTATTATCAGACAATGCATCCACATGATCTCCTGACAGCGACAAGCACACACAGCAGCTACCACTGGAAGAAGTCAGCATCCACTAAGGTGTGTTGGATACCAGTCTGATTTTCCTAGATTATAAGATTCCTAAAGTACTCTATTTTCAGAAATAATTTTTAGAGAAACACAGATTCTGAAATGTCCATCTATTTTCTTCTTTCTTGCGACAACTTCCATCTTCCAAAAAAGAATATCCAGCAAAACCCCTTAAAACTTCATCCCAGTAAAGCTTTCAATTTTTTTCTCTTCTTCTGGAAGAATGAACATGAAATTCGATAGCAACATTTGCTTTCATCACTGCAGTTTACATGAGAGAGATGAGGAAATTAAAATTTTACTTAGAAATGGTTTTTCAATGCCTCTGCAATAGTCTTACAATAACAGCCATGAAAATCAGTGGTATTAAAAAAAATTGCATAAAAAATACCTAGTTTAAAAAACCAATCCAATCAACAAATGCAACCAGGAAATCAATGCTCACAAAGCAGAAGCAGCACTGAAAAGCTGTGGCTTTTTAAAAATTTTTAATCCTACATCATCCTCAAAATGTTTCTTTTTAGAAAGTGTCCTGAATCGCTCTAAAAATTAACTCCAGTGATATGTTAATATTCAGACCTTAGGAGTCGAGAAAGGCAGAAATCAATAATGAAATATGCACCGAAATGCCATTTATGAAGAGCAGATCCTGCAGCAAAATACAACAGCTAGCCAAAATTTGATTTGCAGCACAGAAAGCTAAGGGGTTATTTCAATTATTTTTTAAAATGAAATAGCTGTGATGCAATCGAGCCTCAACTGGTCACACTTAACTCAGCATCAACTAATGTAGGTCTTCTTCTAGTGTGGAAAACCTTTTATAGCAGCAGCAGATTTTTGTTTGTACCAGTAGGAAAGGGACCCTACAGCCTTCATGTGAGACATATTGAAAAAGCTATGCATTTTTGTCTTCAAAAAGTGCTCCAACTTCATCAAAGTAAAGATTTTGTTGGTTTTGGTTTTTTTTTTCCCCCAGATACTTGGTGACATCACCTCGCTAAGCAGAGCCTCCAGGAAAGCCCCCACACTGCTTCTGTCACTTCTGCTGCCCTCTAAGATGTAATTTTTGCAGTTAATAAGGGCTCAGACCAATGTTAGAGGAACCACAGGTTTCCCAAGCAGAGGAAAACAGAAAAAACAAGGGAAAAGGAGAAGAGAATTTTTGAGAAAGAAACTCCCCAAGTCTCTCTGTTGATCTGCATCCCTACAGCCACCCACACCAGCAGGGTGTTGTGCATCTAATTCCTGAGTTTTCTCAGTTGTGGATCTGGCATGGCCATCATTTCCAAGATGAGAGGAGCTGCCTGACCTGTTGGATACTCCCCCTACAATGGAGAAAATAAGCATTAAAAAGCAGATCAAGGCTCGCAGTAGAATGACTCTACAGACAGAACTGAGCTCCTACTGAAGCCAGGAAGAAGTAAAACTTCCCAAGTTCTCCTGGGAGGTTGATTACATTCCTCTTATATTCCGTTTTGGAAGATGGCAAGGCTGTCTCCACTTCCCTATTTCTGGCTTCCTACAGCCTCTGCTAATATAAAATAGAAGGACTTCCCATCTGGATGGGTCTTCTGACAAGCAATAACAACATATGACTTGATGATTTCCAGCAGGAGCATGGAAGAATGCACAGTGGAAAAATGTATCTTCGAATTCAGCATTTTGGAACTTTTTTTCATTCTCATTCTATGAAAAATTCATTTGTGCTATTAAAAACTGTTATGGCGGAAACCCAAAAACCCAAGCCAATTTCATAATGGAAGGCAATTAAGTTGATTGCTGAATGATAAACACCACATCTTTCTTCAATGGGATACTGTTTTTGAGTAAGCAAACTGCTTTTCTGTTCATGATTTTAAGAGAATGCATCACAAAATCTCTCTCTCAAAAGTTCAATGGGAAGCAAACATTCATTAGAGTGTTCTTTAAAATCTCAGCCAATTAAAGAGCTTATATACCAATACTGGAGGCAGAAAAAAAGCAAAGTTACTCTCACGCAAAAGTGTTAGAATTAGAAAAAGTACCTCTATGAATCCTGACCTATATTTTTGCTTTCCAGGTGTCTATTCATTTTCAAAACATCTTCCTCTAGATTCTGTAGGTTGATTTAAGATCGGAATGAGGGAGTTACTACAAAAGAAATAGTTACTGCTTTGCATGTACTTAAATGGCAAAGTTTGTTTCTTAAGCAGGACCACAAACGTGCCACAGAAGATCGCAAGGCTGTCTGCACTTCCCTATGGATTTATTGATTTATTCCCTCGGCCTAGCCTATGTGAGCTATTTAGGTTAAGACCCTTTATTCTGAAAATCAAACCAACCCCCATCAAGAATTGACTCTACCAACCTAGGAGTTCGTACAGAACACAGATAAATTTAGTGCTAGGCAAACCTGAAAACGAGGTTAAACCTGCAGCAGAGATCAGTTTTGAAAGCAAAGTCAGGTAAGAGTTGGGGGCAATAATTATAATTTGCAGATTCTTAGACTTCAGGATTTTTCTGCTGCAGTAAAATCATCAATGACAAAATGCCAGACCTTACTTTGGTTTGCTCATAAAAATCTAAATTTAGTTCCTGTCTTCTGTAAACCATATACATCACTGGTAAAATGTGGGAACTGTAAAGAACCCAAACCCAATAACAATAATAAATGGAACCTTATAGCAATTTTAGGACTTTATGTGGTTGAAAAACTCCATAGATCATACCAGACAGGTTGGAAAAGACCTCTTAGACCATCAAGTCCAACCTTCAGGCACACCCGGATGTTCACAGATGACTAAGTCAAGCCAGGCAGCAGAATGAAACCAGGTATTAAACCCCAAACAAGGGCCCAGTGCAGTCATGATCCTCATGATCTAGAACAGACAGCATTCACCAATGGCTGAGAGGAAACTGGAATCACATGGAGTGATGTTATCAAATAGCGTTAGCTGGAAAAAAAATTTAATTGGTTGGGATAGGCAATATTTCTCTCTTGTTTCTCAGAATTCTGTTTTTATTGTTTCATAAGGCACTGACAGGTTCCTGAGGTTAGAGATTCTCCATCTGTGGTGTTTGAACAATACACAGAGAAGCCAACCCTGCATGTAACCTGCATCTTTGGACACACTGAGGAAAGCAACAGTGACACTGAAAAAAGGTGAATATTCCCAGCGAGCTGCTCCTCCCTTCGACTTTCTTCTGTACAGGTGAGGCTAAGTGTTGACTAAAAATAATACACTGTTAAAAAAAAAAAGCACTTTACAGTTCCATTGGGAAAACCCAAGGTTTTTGATGCTTTGCAGCATCAAGAGATGGGAGAAGCTCATGGAATTATGCATTTAAAAAGAGATTAAATAAGAAATATTTTGTGAAGCCCTAAATGTGGATGGAATGTGGTAAACAGTAAACAGTGCAGTCTACAGAAAGGCTACAGTGTGCAGAAATGCCGGATGATTAAGCACAGCAGATTGCAAGGAAGGTGTTCCAAGTCAGGAGCCCCAAAGCCTACATGAGGATGTGATCATTTTTAACCAAGCAATCTGAAAATGTTTTGTGGGAAATGCTGGCTTATCATGTGCTGACAAATGAGGTCTGGGCGTTCAAGGTGATTTTTCACCAGAGCTCGATTTTCATGGGGTGCTCGTGACTCCTGTAGATCACACCTCCTAAAGGGCAGCCCAAATGGGCATTTTGACTGGAAGGTCCTCCCAGAGCCATGGAAGTGATCCTAGACCTTCCCCTCTTGTTGCAGCAGTCAGCTGGCTGCGGTGAATTTGAGGAAGATCAGTACCTTCAGCAGTTCAACTCAATCTTGGAGATCTCTCTTTCAAAAGACATGCTTCAATTGTTTTTATTTTAACCAACTGCAATCCCCTGCAAGCTGCAGCTCCCTCATCAGGTTTCTGTTTGGGCCAAGACTGGGCTTAAGTAATTTGTGAAGCTCTTAAAAGATATACAGCCAGATAATTAAAAAAAATAAATAAAAAAGTGGCAGCCTGACATGACTCAGCAGTCAAATATTTTCATTCAGAGCTATTTAGCATTAAAATTCAAACAGACTCAGGTGCCATTAGTTATTTATGAGGGAAAGAATCTCAATTAAGTATCCTTGATTTGTTCAGAATTCGAGTTACAATGAAGCTTTTATTTCCTTTTAATTGTAAGCAAACAATATTATTAGTACTCAAGGCAGACAAAACAGCAGCATTATCATTATTCATTTATCATTATTACTAAAAAGTACAAGAAAAAGCAACAGAGGCCCCCCAACCTCAGCCTCTTCCTCCACCCCTCAAGATATCCTTTCCAATCCCATAAAAGCATCTGTCTTTGATTTCGAGTGGAGTACCTGCTGTGCAGGATGCAATGCCAATCCAATTTGCGCGCAACAAAAACCAAATGGGTTGAAATGAACTCTGCATTTTAAAGATGTTTTTGTTTAATCATTACCGTCACTCCTCTTTAATGAATACATTAATCAAGCAAAACTTCAAGCGCGAACGGAAAGGCTCATCTCGAGAAACGAAAAAACAAACAAAAAAACACCTCCCCCCCACCCCCAAATCCTCACGATATCCGCTGCTACTGTCAAACACCGCTACGCTTCCCTTTGGCAGAACTTCAAATGCGTATCACTGAGGGCTGTTGGGAGGCATTAAGTAGAAGCAGCAGCTCCCTCCAGAAGGAAGTGGAGGAGGAAACAGGTGAGCTGCCACGCGGGCTCCGCTCCCGAGCTGATTAATGGCCTGCTACGCAGGATGCGCAGCCCGGAGCTTTCCTGACACCCCCTCCAATGTCCAGAATTCCACTTGGTTTTAAGGAAATAATAACAATAGTCTCCACTGCAGCGCCAGCAACATGAAAAGGCCACATAGATAACGTTTATTCAGACTTTTGAAATGCATTTCTTTCAAAACTCGGTATCGGTAGGAACAATTCAATGTTCAAAAGATTTCCACCAGACAGTAAAAGGCACAAGACTTTGGCCTAAAGACAAAGTTGTTTCTAAAAATTAGGCTTTGTAAATGCTCACTTCTGACATAAATTCAGTCACACCCATTATTTAGCTTATGATGTTTATCCAAATTTTGGAAGTGGGGATTGAAGATGATTTTGCATGAGAAAATACCAGCAAAGAGGAGAAAATGAGAGAACGCCATGGCTTTTCCAGTCTGGCATTCCCACCATCTCCATCACCCAGGATAAACTAAGGATTTGTTGAAATTTAACTGCCTTGGCACACTGGAAAAAGCCAGTTATTTCACAAATAAAGTGGAGGCAATTCAATATAATTCGCTTGAATGACAAATGCATTTTAGATAATTATTTTTCCTTTATATGAGTTTGCCTCGTTGAAATTATCATACTCTTCCATCAAGGTACAATTTAAAATCCACTGCTTCTTTCTTGCTCTATTTGCTTGTGTTTTTTCCAAACGATCGAAGCATTTTGGCTGGTCGCTGCCACCATGGTACCACATGCAAACCTGGGGAAAAGAACTGCTGTACCAAAGTTGCAGTGTTCCCTTGAAAGGCTTTGTTCCAGAGCCAGATCTTTTCCAGGAGGAATTATCATACTGCACTCCATTAAAGGATCATAAAACTTTTAAAGACATTTTATGATTAGGCCAGTGACCTTTGTTAGAATTTCTCCCACGGCCTCCACAAATTTTATCTCGACGAGGAGACAGTAAACAGCAGAGGAGCAATAGCATTGTTTAAATTAATTTGTAATTTGACAACAAAATAAAGGCAGCGTTTCCACTATCAGATGGACTAAGGGAAATGTAGTAATATTACACAAGATTGTAATAAATTAATTTTAAAATAAGTTGTGTTCTCTCAATCCCTGGAGGGTTCATACTCTTTTTTAACATTTCTGGAAAAAACGAGGGAGCAGATTTGACCACACTGCTGCACAGCAGAAAGACATTTTGCTATTCTGATGCTAAGATCAGCTTGTGCCATTTCTTGGAGTTACCGAGAGACCAAGGGCAGTTGGATCCTCTGCATGACTATACAACAAATTAAATATATGTATTCAATTGATTCAAATTGATTAAACTCAATTTAACAAATTAAATACATGTATATACATAGAGTACAAATTTAGCAGGACAGGATAAGAAGCGTCTTCCATCCTCTGATGGAAAGGTCTGGAATTCACAGTTATGCTATATTGTGACAACCACAGAGCAGGTCTATTTTTATTTGTATATTTTAAAATCTATCTTGTTCAGAATCATTCCAGAAAAAAACCACTCAGTCGGGAAAAAGGGAGGCTCTGCTTCCGCGACGAGCAGGGACTGAATCTGATCACTGCCAAGTTCAGAAAAGGGAAGGAGACAGCTCCTCTCAGCCTCATTACAGACGCCAGATGAACCAAGGTGCACATGCATTATGCATGAGGTAATTTGAAAAAGTTGTATGAAAAGTTTAAGTTGTGATTATTTGTCATCACTTTAAAAAAAAAAAATAAAAAAATCCCTGTCACCACAAGCAATAACATTTATTTACCAGTTATTCCAGTGTTATGCATTCAAAAGAATAGCTATATTTTCTTTACTCTTTCTTCCAAATCCTCAATTTGAAAAGCAATTAAAAGATATCCCCAGATATTTGTCTGCGAGAGACTCAACTTCCTGATTTCTGTTGCTGATAGATATGAAGCAACATCACATAGGGGGAAGAAAAAGACGAGAGAAAACAAGTCATCCCAACCTTCTGTCAGACACTTTACAGCATAATGAGCTATGATGAAAAACAAGTCAAACGCTGAGAAAACAAGAAAGCTTGGAAATTTGATCTCCCTGACGGGATCGGGAGTAATTAATTATAACCCATGTGACCACTGGATGTCCCCACTGTTCCTGGAATGCAGCGCAGGCACCAATTCCCCGGCACTTCCAAAACCGAGGGACCTGACAAAGAGCAGCGAGTGTGCAAGGACGCGGGCACCGAGGATTCCTGCAGAAATCAAATTCCCGCTGCTCACGGATGCACACGGGGGAGCGAAGCAGAGACCAGGAGAACAGCGGGTCACACACACACAGAAACGCTCTTTGAATGCAGCTTCCACCAGGTTCACTCAGTGTCTACTTGATGGTTAATAATGCAACACCAAGTGAGGCTGGGTGACAGATCCTCAGAGGGAGCCAGGAAAGCAGAATTACTTCTGAGGAGATGTGAAGCAAGCCTGGATTAGAGCACTGCATGCCACGGGGAAGACAAAAAAGACCCTTGTGCCATAACAGGTGAGAGAAAAGGTGAGCGGGAGCAGGGATGCCAGCACAAGGCCACCGAGAGCTGCCTGTCAAAAGCAGCCAGAAGAGCTGCGAAAACAAGGAGAACATCTGTAACACCGTGGGGTGCTCTTCATATCAAAGCCTTGAGGGCACTGGTGGATGAAAGCTGGGGAAGGCAAAGGAAAACAAAAACAAACCCCCAAATGCACCGGGAAGACTACTTGTATACATCCTCCTTTTGAGGTCAGGTCACGAGAGGTTTAAGTTCATGTGAAGGAATGGAAGCCAAGGTGTCAGCATCAGCTCATTTTTATTTATTTTCCCCTGCGACGAAAAGCTGGACCTAATTCTTCCATCAAAGAAGACCCAAGTGCCTTGCTTACTATGATAAAAAGGAAAGATCTCATCCTATTTTTAAAGGAAGGAATTCCCTACAAACAGATTCTAAAGCTAACTTCAAATCAACCATGTGTCTGTTTTGTGGACTTAGAAAACACAAGCTCCCATTGCTTATGACTTATTTCGCTCTTGCAATGGGAGGTTGCACCACAAAAAGCACCAGATCTGTCCCCACGTCCTTTCATTAGCCCAGCTCCCTGATGTTCGATGTTGAACTACAAAGCTCTGGGAAGGGCAGCAGTGGCTCAGACAAAATAATATTTGAAGACTGTGCACTCCGGGAAGGTGATGTGCAAGTTTATTCTCTCTCCTCCACCCGAAATCCCCTTCCTACTACTTGTAGAAGCCTGACCAGTGAAGCGCCTGGACCACAGCTGGTTTCACCTTGGACTTCAAAAATGCAAGGTGTAAAAACCCCAAGAGCAAAAGCACTAGCAGAAAGATACTAAAAACAAACGTAAACTGAAAACAAGCACCTGAATTGAGCACTAAACTGGATCATGCCAAACTGGAAATTAAGATTACGTTTAGCTATTGTTTGTATTCTGATTAGTTAGAGATGCTATTGGGACAAGCAGAAACACGGAAGTGATGGTATCTCCTTCAGCCTGGCTTCCTGGAAGGGTTCACTCAGAAGGCTTTTGTGTTTTGTCCTTTATTTTCCCCCCTCACTCACTGTATAAAAGGATGACTGGTCTGACACGCTGTGGTTATCCTTTTGTTCAGATTTCAGATGTTCACAAAACAGAGCAGCACTGAAAAGGCAGGGGCTTTTAGGGGGAGAGCCCTGGGGGAGGGAAGTACATGAATATATTTGAATAATAAACTAATTTGAGAATTTCATGGTTTGCAATTAAATTAATTAGGCACTCTGGCTTACTGGACAGTGAGTCTTCAAGCCTGTTCTACTTGTTTTGAAGTGATGCATATGCACGAATGTGCCAGAAAACCCAGATAGCTTTTGTTCCCTCCCCTTGATCTCATCTGTGCTTTCAGATCAGTGGCTGACCATAATACAGAAGCTTTGTATGAAGAATAAAATGGATAGAGTGATTTGCTGAGATTTCACAATAATAAAAAAAAATATTGTTACCTGTTAGGCTGACTTCTGGTAGTCACCACTCTCTTTTGCAGCACGTTGTCTGACAGACAGAATTCATTGTGTACATCTCAGCCTTCCAAAAAGTAGAGTTACTATCGTGGCTCTTCATCCAAAGATCTGAGATTGCTTAAAAATGTCAGGGATGCTTTATGACAGCTGCTCAAATTCTGAGCAGTTTCTTTATAGCTTTTGGCTCTCAGAGAGGATAAGAAACATACCTAATCCTGAGACCTGATTACTTTCCCAGGTGTGAAAGGGAGACTGTGCACTCTCATTTTCAGACTCACTGTTGGAAAGCTGGTTCTCTGGCACCTCCTCCACTCTCAAAACGTTACATCTCCACTTGACTCCAAGTTGAAGTCAAGTAAGAGGGCTCTGCACTCTTCAGTGCTCAGCTTTTTGCATCTTAATCAGGTGCTACAGTTACATAGGCCTTAATTATGGCTAACTTGTACATTTAGGAGAAAATAGTGGCAAAAATAATTTCAAAAAACAGCTAAAATCCCTTGAGCCAAATATTTTGGACACAAAAGTTCGAGATCCCATCCACTCTCTTGGCTCTACAGCCCAGAGAAGGACGAGTTTAATTACACTTATGTAAGCAAAACAGGAATTATTGAGGCATTGCTAAGGGTCCTCACCAGTGCCTCCACAGGAAAGGTTTTGCCCACGCAAGGCATCGACAAGTGAATGGAGAAGTATTAAAAGGTGTCCACAGAAGAAAAATAAAGACAAGACTTTGGCCAAGTTTATCCATACCTTTATTCTGCAGCATTTTTTTCCTTATCAGTCATTAATTTAGCAGAGAAAAATTTGGTCCAGAGTGGCTACACTGATTAATGTTTTAGCTAATCGTCAGTGATATAAAATTCGTGTCTGCAATGGCTGTGCAGTCCAGCCTCAAACACTCAGGCCGCCTTCCTAGAGCCCTGATAAATCAGAACAAGACTACGCAGTAAATCCTGTCTTGCACTAAGGAGTCTCACAAATTCGGTTTTGATTTTTATAAACAGATTGCTTCTTGAGTTGTCATTATTAGTGTGAGCTGGACAGCTTGAATTAGAGAATAATTTATTCCCTGTGCATTTCTAATTACAGAAAAGAGGTTCACTCACTGACACACTTGTCCGTCTTGTTCTTTCCTGTCTTTCAGGCATGGCTGATTGCAGCTAAATAGACAGACCAGCACAAACTGCACGAGAAACACAACTCTGTCAAAAAAGGACTGAAGTGTTACCATTAATTATTCTGGACCATGTGCTCATTTACAACAGATCTAACATGAGAAATATTCTCAGAGGTGTCAAACAGCCTCAGTTTCATAGGTGCATGGGGGTAGCACTGACTAAATGTTTGACTGACTGGTAGGATGTGACCTGCCAGAGACCCTTGAAGCTTGGGGATTTCATGTGCAATTTGTGTTTCAGCATTCAATAGATAATTTAAATTGGGCCACTCTCTCCGAGCATTTCTGAAGGATCTACATGCCTGAGCCCGTGTCAGAACTGCACAAATATCTGAAAAAAAACCCCAACAAACCCCCCTGAAAAGCAAACAAACAAACAAACCCACCCCAAAACACTTATGAACATCTGTGCAAGTGATTGTTTGGAAGTCACTGCATCTTGAAAAGGCTTGCAGAAAGTGAAAATGCCATTTACTAAAGAATGTCGAAAAGTAGGTGTAACAATCACTGGGTGCATAGGGAGAGAGCTTGAAAGTGCTAACAGGGGGAAAAGAACAAACCCCAAATTACCTTGCTTTAGTTAACCCTTGCTACAACAGAGGCTGTTGTTTTAAATAACTGAGCAGAGAATAGACCATTTCAGCCATTAACCAGATGAACAAACTTTGCAAAGGCAAGAATCAATTGGCTGGTAACTCACATTGGAACTGACAGGAGAAGCAGCACTGGATTTACTAAGTTATACCCTTCAGCTATTTAAGCCAGAACTACAAAAGCACCCTTTTCTGGTCGGGTTTTTTTTTTAAGTGTAACAAATAGATACTTTAGGTGTGCCTTTGCTGCCACTGTATCTGGTCTTTTTAAAACCTGTGCAATCTAACAGACAAGAACTTCATCCACTCTCACGCATTCTCATAAACATGAATTTCCTATCCCAAGGAGCAGCAATCAAAAGCTTCAAGGAATAAAGTAACATCATTTTCAAATGGCTAATAATCACCTCCCTCCCTCCCCTCTTCTTACAGTTTGCTGTTCTCTGTTCTTGAAGCTGTTTGCTTATTTTTGCAAGACCTGCATAATTTCTGTACTTGTATCTCTGCAATGAAGTTTCTTCCTTAAAGTCACAGACATCCCCGAGTTCTTTTTTACAGAATATGTAAGGCTGCATAATATTTTTGCTGTTAAGGTTTTACACAATATTCTCACCTTTAAAGTTTAGTTTACAAACAGCTTAAGTTTAAAGAGCCTTTCCAGTAAATGACAGCTCTTTATAACCAGTGACAGAGCTTGTTGAGGGGGTTATCATCTGTCAGCATGATATTAAAATCTCTCAGGTTTTTCTCCTGAACACTTTAAAAGGGAACAATTTCAAGACAACAGCAAAACTCCACGAACCGAGGTGAAGAAATTCAGAACTGCGTGTAATGCTGGATTCGCTTTCAAGCGGCGTCCTCTTGCAACCTTCGGTTTACTACTCAACATTAGTTTTGAATTTATGATTTTGCTTGTTATCAAAGATTGCTCCATCCTGCCAGCTGAACAGGCAGTATCTTCATATCACAGTCATTGACCATGCAAGAAATGAAACTGAGATAACTCACTGCGCCTTTTTATTAAGTGCTGCTATGACTACTCCCCCCAACCTCACGGCAATCGTGCTTCTGAAGTTCACACAACGTGACAATAAAAGCATTTGGGATCTGGTTTCAAAAGATGCTTTTTACCAGGCTACAAAGCAGGTAGGACAAACATCGACTGCTTTAAGGTTTGTTTTTCTGTTGATGTCCCTGCTGACTCCTCCTCAGTGATTGGGTTTTTCGGATTGTGAAGTGTTTCAGCTTCCAAAGCATTTCTTGTGATCCAAAAGGAAAAAGAATATATATATATATATTTAAATAATAAAAGGAGAATCCAGAAAATAAGCATAACCTGCGTTCGGCTCCAACCGGTCAGCACACTCTGCTGGGTATTCAGAGTTCAGTTTCAAAACCTCTGTTCAAAGCTAAGCCCTTCCAGATGTGATAGTGCAACCACTTGAACATGAGTCTCCCACATTAACAGGAAAGAAGCCTAACCCTCGAAAATATAAAGCTAATATCTGCAATATTTCCTAGACTTGAGCATTTTCTCAGATGTGAGTTAGATAGGAATGAGAACGTTTTGGCTTTACACAGAACCGTGGTGTTTTTAAAGGTGCTGGACTACTCCCCAGTCAACTGCAGATGTATATACTCCAATTCCTTGATTTAAGCTGGGGAGAACAAACAAACAAACAAAAATTTAGCCCCAAAACAAAACAAACAAAATCAAAATAGGAAAAGACCCTGGTCATAAAGTATTTTAAAAAAAAGTTTCTGCTGATTTTATATTTGAGGGTATCTCCCAGCAAAATAGAACTCTAACTTGGTAGTCTTAGGGTGCAATATCCAGTGCTCTGTAGAGATGAAATATCTCCAAAACACTGAAAAACCCCTGTCAGAGCAGTTCCTTTCACTCTTATTACCACTGAGTGTTAGAACTGATTAACTTTAAAGAGTCAGCACCAATACAAGGAGACTTCGTAAGGGTCAGATGTCAACCTTCTCTGATTCAAGGAAATCTATATTTAAAGTTACAGACAGAGATTGAAACTAGAATAATTTAAAATGCTACACCACCAGAATATGACTTCTATGGTGAGACTTTCTAGAGACCAGGTAGGTAGAAAGGGAAAGGCAATTTTTATTCTATTCAGAACAGATCAATCATGAGGAGACTTGTGAATTTCCTTTTTTTTTTTCAGATGAAAAAGAAGGAGACTTTCAAAACATCCTCTGGAAGGTGGCTGCATTTGCCCTTGCCAAGGCAAATCTAATACATGTTATGGCAAACAGACACCAAGCTGAAGTTGAAAGCTATAGTTCTGCTCTGCAGTTCTACTCCATAATGCCACAAGGAAGGAATTCTCCCGCCTCCCCTTTCCAACTCACAGCTCCCACAGGAACTGAACAAGACTGATTTTCATGTCTAGTGGATCGTGCACCTCTTCCCTCCATCATTGGCAGAAAACAAGTGATTCTAGAAAATTTACAAGAACTTTCAAGATGCAACGGTGGCTTCAACTAAAAGAAAGGAAAGGAAATCCAGCACAGAACAAGACAGCTCAGTTTAGTGCTGTAAAATTACCTCCAAGGTATTTTGATCAGACATTTTCACCGTTCTTTGCCCAAAAAAAAAATATTATGAATGTTATTCTTTCTTTCATACCAAGGGAATCTGATTGAAACAAATTAAATAACTTGCACAAGGACATTCAAAGCCTGTATAATATCTAATCTGGGTTCTACCTTCTGACTACCACTGCTGAGCCTTAACAACTCCCTCTTTCCTCCACAAAGCTGCAGGCTTCGGCAAACAAAGCATTCCTTATAGCTAATTGGTATTACATAGAAACTCAACTGCTCTTATTTACAAAACTACAGATTTATGTCAAGCAAAGCCAATTATGCTTAATGTTTAAACTATTGCAGGTGCTCAATGACATTGTTGCTAGGCAGTAGAAGTGAAATTGCTCTTTTAATGCATCTTGTTCCAACTGGGAGCATGTGTTTTATCATCAGTGCAAACTTAACAGATGGAGATCTTAATCCTCTCCATCGAGTTTTCTTCAGCCCCCCCGCACACAGAATGGTGTCCCATGCATTTAGACATAGCTGAGGTGGTCTGTGAACTGCCTGGGACAGAACTTGCATTTTTTTTGTATGTGTGTACATGAATACAGTATAAAGCACTCATTTAAGCACTAAAAAGACACCCCCAAAACATACCAGCACTAATCATCACTACATCTGACTATTCAAGGCTAGTAATGACCTCTGATGAGCACAGCACCTACTCAGTTATAACCAAAAGCAACTTCTTCCGAAGCCAAGTGTGAATCCAGAGTCCTTTATACTAATTTCACTCTGTGCTGGGGGAACAGTTGGAAAATTTAGGCAGCAATCAAATAGAAAAGTGAACTGGGATACTTCTGGTCACTCCTAATCTCATCTAGGAGGCAACTTTTTCCACAATACATTTCAAAACTCTAAACCTTTATGGTGAGGATTAAAACGTGCATATCCTAAATTTACTTTGTGCGAAGCAATCCAGAGTGGCAACAGGTGACCTCAAACACAAGCAGTCAGATCTGAGTGCTTTGTTATCTCCCATGAAAACTGCCACGTGTCAACCAAAGGCTGAACAAAAGAAGGCTCTCCTAACATTTTCCAGCTGTTTATTGCATCATTTTGTATGCACACACATCCTTATTTTTTTCTGTCCTCTAATTTTTTTTAAATGTTAAAAGTCACTAAATTTTTCAGAATTGAAAAGCAGCTTCCTTCAAAGTTAAGAGCAAACCTTTAGAGTCCTTTATACTGATTTCACTGTGTGCTGGCACAAGATTGATATAATTTAGGCAGTGCCCTGCACGTACAAAGGATTCCATCAGCTTTGAATGGAGTCCTAGATGCTTCAGTTCAAGAAAAATCCCTGTCTGTTGGTTTTAAGTGCTAAATTGCTCTGTCATAACAGTGAGATTGATTGATAGATTTTTGCATGTAGATTCCTCTGCTCCACCAACTGAGCCGAGCCAAAATTCAGCAACCAGTGCTCCCTTTTCTTCTGCCATCCATCTAAAAGGCCAAACTCTTTATTAAATCTGATAGAAAAAGCGTTCCTCCCAGTCTGTGTGAAGAAGGCAGGGAGCTTTCAATAGTCAAACTCTTCATCCCAAAGCCCATTCTAACCACTGTCTTTCAGAGTACCTGTTTATGAAGGCTGCCCAACTGCTTCCTCATTGCTGAAAGCCTTTCTTGCATGAGTGCCTGCCAGGGAAGTCCTATCCAGGGAGTCCTAATCCTCTTTTTCTTGCCGAATTATCTTCATCAGACAATTCAACTCAAATGGCTGTTTTCTGTTATCAGCTGTCATCTATTCTCATGTTTCAGTTCCTTTTGAGGAGAAAAAAAAGAAACAAACTGGTCTTGGGAAGTTTCAGGCCATTCAGCCTGAGAATGTAGCAGAAGAAACATTTTACCTTAAAACAGAGTTTCTTGTGCCCCTGTTCTTGATGTGAATGGTTCCAAACTGCTGTTACTTTTGCAGTTAAAAAAAAATAAATTATCATTAGTTGTTAAAAGCATCTCCAGCCCAATCATATTAATGGGCCCAAATTTTAAATTTTACCCTTTTATTACCTGTTTTTTCTCCTTTTGTGTATAACTCTCAAATGCATTGAGAGCAATCACATCCCTCCTGTCAGCAGACTCCAGCCAGCGTTTCTGTAGCTTTTCTGTGCAAGGACAAAGGTCAAGTATTCAAGAATTTCTCAGGAAAGAAACTAATATTTTTCCATGGCTTAAACCTGGGTCTATTGCAGTACAAATATGGTTTAGAAAATAATACCTTACAAGCAAATAATTGTCAGGTGTCATGGATAAATTTACTCAAATACGTGGAAATTAGCCTCAGAGAATAGATCATTCAGCCTTTTCTGTGTCTCCTCTCACAGCCCCAGCTCCAGCCCAGCTTATGGAGCCACTTTGGGAGAACCAGTCTGTCCCTTGCTGGGAAGGGGTGCATTCACTACACTTTTCTCCCACTCCCACAATGCCCAACCTAAAGTTACAGCATTTAGTGTGGTTAATGGTGCAGAAGAGATTTCCTTTACCAGCTCTTTCACAGTTTCAGCTCACAAACTGTGTCACTTCAGTGCATTATATCCTTTTAATGTAGCTTCTCCTGTGGTAGAGCATTCCTCATATCTAGCAAGCCTTCTGACTTAACTGCCCCTTTGGTTACATATGTTTTGATATCAAAGTACTCCTTTAGTTTTTTGGGTTCGATACATTTCCTTATCACATAAAGGCCCCACTTCTGTCATCACTCTTTTTAGTAATATGACTTTTAAAAAGAAATATTAAGTGCTAGATTATCATCTCCCACAATAACAAAATCAGCCAATTTTGAGAGTGTTTAACGCTGTAGATCTTTAAATGGAATGCGTTTTACTAATAATTTATTCCCCCCCATCTCCAGATGCATCTACCCTTTCCCAATCTTCTTTTCCTAATTCCCTTCACCCCCTTTTAACTGGGCTGCAATTGGTAATTTTGATGTTAATATATTCCAGTCTCCCATTCTCCTACTAGCAATTTTCTTTTTATCATCCTTTAGGAATGGCAAATCTCAGTGTTGCTGCCAGGTAAGACTGGATGCCTCAGCATCCATGTTTCATGACACACTTTATGGACTGATGACTGGTACCTTGTTTCCAATGTATTTTTGGTAGATCTCACAGCAATTTACAAAGAAGGTTGAGATGCTTGTGTTCATTTCACTGACAGGGAAACTAAAGCAGCACCTTGCTGAAGGCTGGGAGTAGACCAGCAAGAGCCCAGAACGGCACACGAGACTCCCACCACTGCAAAAATCAACCAGCCAATACCAGATTTCAAAATTCTCTGCATGTTTATTAATTTTTAACCATTCCTAGGTACAAATATACGTGGATACCTATTTCCATACAAAGAATAAAAGCCTCTCTCCATCAACCACGGCAGGCAGTGAGCTCTCCTTGGCCTCCATGTGAATTATGACAGTGCAGACTCCTTCAAGGCCAAACCCTGTGAAGAATGCTATTTTGTTAACTTATAAATAACATTATTATTCATCAGATAATTCATAAATACCAGGACATAGTTCCACTTATGTACGCTGGGTAATTTATCATTAGAGAGCTGGTGGATAACACAATCAAAATTTAGTCAAACGAGGGTGAAATTTTATCAGGTTTTCTCCACAGGAGACAGAATGGGAGAACTTTCCAGGACAGCATTATAATGCTTGATGGCTTTTTCATGCTTCAAAAGTTTTTCTCCAGGAAGACATCCTCTGAATTCATTGGTGCAATCCTGATGCAGGTTGTTGTATCTGGGGGAGATGATACAGAAGGAAAAGAACAAAATAATCATCCTTTAAGGTATTAGCTTCACCCATTGTTTATTAGACAATACTTTTAAAGTTCCAGTGCCTTCCAAGTCCTGGACTTCAAGACAGCTAAAAAAGTAGGACAGTGACATGCATTTTCCTAGAGCCTTTCAGAACTCCATGATGAGAAGTATCAAACTGGGTGCAGATGTGAATAGTACCTGTTCTGTGTCTTTTGAAAAAAAATTAATAATGAACATGGTTTATTCCCCTCAGAGAAATTTTAGTGTATTTTTTTCTAATTCAGAACTTTAAAGTCTGATTTCCTCCCATGTCTAAATCAGCATTTGTCTGAATAATCCTCACCCTTTTTTCTCCCCTCTGAGAATATTTTTATTCATCAAAAAATGAAACAATTACAATTGATTTCAAAAAACATACTTAAGTTTTGGTTGTCTTATTGAAAAATGAGGTACACTGATTCTGAAGTGAAATGCTGATTTGAAATAAATTTTTTTAAAGGATCAGTTTTCTATTTTTAGGAAGATTGGAGGTCAACAGATTTCCCCACAAAAATATGTTAAGTTGTGGCAAAAATTTTTTTTTGAGTTAAAACCAATTTTACGGTAACTTTTTGACAACCAAAACCTTTTCGTTCTCAGCAGTAAATGTCACAAATGAAAATTTCAATTTACAGAAGAATAAAAGCCCTTTGTGTTCCTTTAAGAGGAACACAAAGTACAGGCAGGAGAAACGTTTTAGTTGTTTAAACGTTTTTCAGTCATGACCCAGTTCACATTTAAAAGAAGAGAATTACATCGGAATCATCAACAAGATGCTACAAGTAAACACCGGTGCTGTGAGGTTGGTGCTCTATGCAATAGCAAAAGCAATATGCTTGTCAAGAGCTCCAGAAGTGCATTGCCCTTGGAAGTTTTCTATTACTCTCATCCTCACATCCCTGCTTCATCAAGGTTCCTGAAGGACTCCCACAGAACTGCCTCCCAGTGCCTAAGAGCCACTCGCACGTGACCCCTCCCAGCCCTGGTGGCACAGGCTGCTTCCCTCCCTCTCCTTGACTTCAAGGCTTTCTCACAGTGCTGACAATAGAAAATTAACTGGGATTAAAAGTTCCGGAATTGTGAGTTCTTTGCATTTCACAGGCAATGTGCAGGGGTTAAACCCAGGCTCTATAGGTGGCATAAAGTTGCTTGTTGAGAGAGGGCTCAGAAATTCTGTCGTCTCCAGATGTAAGTTTTTTCATCCCATGCCCAGTACCAGGAAATATCTGGGGGTTGTTCTGTTGGAACTACTGCACACAGCATTAACCTGCAGCAATCTGTTTTCTCTCCACCCCTCTGCCTGCTGTCCCATGCTGAAGATGTGAGCTCATTGAGAGAGCAGCAATGCTTTCTGTAAATTGGTGCAAAACCAAGGGCAGCAGAGGGTCAGTTGCATGGCCAATGCATCTTTGGGCTCCCATCTTAACCCCATGCCAACATATTTACATCCTTCTATAAAGGATATGATGCTCTTCTTTCTTTAAGGCTTTTTATATTAATGAAACCCCTTAACTATTTAAAGCTAATTACATCAGTCTTTTTTGGTTTTTTTAAACCTCTCCACATTTTTGCTGTGAAATCTCTCTCCACATATGATCTATCACTACCAACTCTTTATTACAAACTAGTTCACAGAATTGACAAGATTTTCTACCTGCACCTACAAACGAAACATCAAGCTTTCATTTTCTCACACGTACCTGTGTGCAGTGGCCCAGAACCCCAGGGTGTTCACCATCATTAAGGAAGCCAAGAAGAAGAAGAATCTCTCCAATTTACCTTCACGCAGCAAGTGTGGGAACCAGTTGCCTGGTAAAGCAGATATTTGAAGCAGAATTAGTTTGCCTTGCAGCAGGAGACGTGGCTCACATGGAAGACATGAAGATAACTTAGAGTGAGACACAATCCCCACAGGTGCTCCGACCCCCCCATAGCTATTGGTACAGACTTCATTCTCACAGCATCCGTGGGGGGGTTTTGAGCCTAGTGTACTGCTGCTCTTGCTTTGCAGACAGGCAGTAGAGATCTAAAGAAACTAAAGAACTTCCCTAATAAATCTGAGGTGTACTGGAAAACCTAATCCTGAACAGCTACTGCTGTAATGACTGGACCATCTTCCGTTTGTATTATCCTGTGAACACAGCTAAATGAAAGTCAACTGTGAAAATTTTAGGAAGAGCTAGAATCAAGGTGGTCTGTAGAAATCCTTGCTTGTATCTCTCATGCTTTTTATAGTCTCTTCTTAATAAAAAGAATTAAACAATATTTTAAAACCTCAAAATATTAAAAGCATTCACTCAGTGCCTTGGATGGTGCTCCATTACCAAGATACTGCCTGACATTTTACTTTAGCTTTCTTCATAGCTGCCTTTAGCCATGGGTCTGTAAGGCGCCCTTTTCTTTCATTCAGTGTTTATTTACACAAATCAGACCTTTTCCGACCGAGGTTTTTGGCAATCGTGTCTGGGCCATTTGGGCAGCTTAAACTCCACTCAGCAGAGGACAGTACCATGCACACAGAGGCTTCCCTGCCTGCCTACTCCTGTGCACTCCAGTTTGTGGCTGTAATGGTTTCAGCCTCCTTCACCGCAACCAGTCTGCAAACAAGCTCCAGGTGGCAAATAACTACAGAAACCAAAAAATGGTTAAAAACAAAGCCAGCCCCAGCCAGTCTGCAATTGAAGACAAGCAGTACCTGAAGTGCCATAATCAACTACAGCAAAACCACCAAACCAAGGTGAAAAAAAATGTTACAGTAGAAACTGAAGTTTCAGGATATCAGAGACCTATACAATGCTGTAATGGCCATTTACATGATTTGGGAATACAGGATATTTATTGCCTCTGAAGAAGGCAGAGGGACTGTCTTCATTAGCAATTAATGAAGAAATGCGGAGTGTGAAACAGCTGGTGCTGAGAATGTGATGCCCACACTCTCCACAGCCCAGGGGGGTTCACATCAGAGCAGTTCCCACTAACAGCTGGAACATATCAGACATGAGTTGTTTTTTTTTTTTTTTGTTTAGTTCCATCTAAAAGGAATTCAGTTGTTTTCACTCTCCAAGATCATTCTGTGATGCAAACCAGAGATTATAAAGAGATTTAGATTAAAAGCACACCCCTGATCTGAACTACACCAGCATCAATGTGCCCAAAGTCACCTTTCTCTGCTACATGAAAGTCTGGTACCAAATCCTGCCCATCTAAATAGTGGGGTTATTCACCCCTTGAATGACTTAATGGGGAAAGAAGGAAAACCAGCCTTCTTACCACAGCTGTATTGTAAAAACCTGACGGCCTTAACAGATCTTTTGACCACTAATGGCACTTTTACCCATTGAATGCCATCCTTAGATTGTTAATATTTTTCTTATTAGAGACAAAGAGCAGTTCCACAGCAGAGAAGAGATACCAGTCAAAGGATTATACCCTGCCACACACACATTTGTATATTTACATTTTTCTCTTCCCTCCACATCTTGGAGTTGTAAACACATTTCTTTACAGAGCTTTTGCCTTTAGCTCTCCTGGGATTAACAGAGAACAACTGCCATCAGTGCAGCGGTTTTCCCAAACTCCTCCACAGTTCTCTCCCTGCCCTGTTACCTTTGTGCTTGTCACAGAGCAGCACCACCACACCTCTGCCTGCTCCCTTCCTTTCGCAGCGTTATCTCAGAGCCAGTTTTAAAAACCTATCATCTAACACTGTAACTTGACTGAGCTCCTAGGTGCTGTAACTTCATTTTAGGAGCTTATAAAGTTTTACTGTCATCATTCACAATCAGGTAGTTTTTCATTTTGCATCCCCCAGGGGCCGATAGAAGGCAGTGAGAGAGGATGTGGATGTGATGAAAGGGAAAACATGCACGGGGGTCTGCACTGCAGCTTGTCAGAGCAGAGTTCACACTGTCTGCTAGGTTGTTCACCTTGGCTAGGCTCATTGCAGGAGCAGCAGGAGCTTCCTAACGGAACGGCATCAACAGTGGAACCTGAACAGAAAACACATACTTAAAGAATTAATAAAAACAATTCTGCAGCTTCTGAGTTTCAAAGGTCCATTTGCACCATTCTCTGTCTTATCACTGATCAAGGCACCAGATAAAAGCACTGAAACTGGGGCTTGTTGGTTCTGTGAGGGTAGGAGGGCAGCCCAGCAAGCAGGAGATCTGCATTCTACTCCCACTTCACCTGGGTCAAAGATCCTTGCTCTGCCTCCTCCCTGCTTCTTTTAGGGATTGCCAGGGTTTAAACAGGGAGGCCAGGATAATGACAGAGAGCCTTCGGAAAATCCAAATGAGCAACAGCACAGGCAGGGACAGAGTCAGGATATGGCGAGGCTCCAGCTGCCACAGAGAACACTTTTTCTCTCTAGTTTCCTGCTCTGTCCAAAGCAAGGGGTAGGATCAAGGCTTTCTTTTCCTTTCCGAGAGGGACAACAAGGTTTGTTAAGGGTAGGCCTTCCTCTACAGAGGAACAAGGATGGCTGCAGTCCTAAGGATATCCAGACTATAACCCTTCCAATACACATTTTCATCAGTGGATGCAGCAAAAATTAATATAACCATTTCCTACTTTCAGCCAAAAAAAAATTACTTCTCACTCTTTTTTCTTTCATTAATTTTCCTTCTTAATTTTTTTTTCCCTATGAAAGAGGAGATAAAGCTGGACTACATTTGCTGCTACTTCTACTCACTTTGCAGAGAATCCTCTCCTCTGCTTGCAGGAGGTCTCGAGAGAAGAGTCATCTGTGCTAAAACATCATCCACGTGTTTCAGGCACCAAAATTCCCTTTAGATGCTTTCACCTCTGACCCCGCTAACACCTCCCAAAAGCTGTCTGCAGACTCCAGCACCCTCCACTGACTGCCTTTGGGGCTCATACTTCCAGGATCTTACTCTCAGCCATGAACATCAGGGACTCCCTGGGCCAGTTTGTTTGGTTTTGCCGGAGTTGGGCATCCCAGGCACTGCTGTGTTTGAAGAGTCCAGCACCTTCCCATCCTCGCCTCAGCATGTGATGTGCTGACAATTCACTTTCCCCCAAAAGAGACTGCCTCTGGGCTCTGTGCATCCTTTACTTTTCTATGGAGATTGCCAACAGAAGTGGCAATTATAAGGTTGGTTTGTCACACAGATAATTGCTCACTGGGAATTAACTTTCCACAACAAGCTCCTGATTTCCATTTTCATGCCAACAATAGAAATGCTTCGTAGCATGAATCACAACGAAGAAACAGAAGTTTCCTTTAGGTGCATTATTTTAAATAGACTTTTTCTACTGCTTAGAGGTGAATTGGTTATGTATTTTATGGCAAATTTAGAACAAGTTAGAAAATGAAGTCTAGGCAGAGACAGTTCCTCAAGTCTGCTCTACAATCATGGAAATAAAGCTCCTGGTAAAATTTCACTGACATTTTGGAGTCCTATCCGTTTTGCCTCGAAATTGCTCAGTTAGTTCAAGAAGAAGGAATATTATGCAATACCAAGAGGAAACAACTGATCCTACCAAAACAGGCAGAGGTGGAGGTGAAGCAGAGATTAGGACATGGACAAAAACTTTCCCGGGCTGTTTCTGGTGGATGACAGCAAGGAGCTGCTGGCAGCACCAGCCATCCAATAAAACCTGAAAAGGGCTGTAAGCCAGTCTTGGACAAATATTAGTGCACACAACATATCTGCTACTACGGTGGCACCCTCAGAGAGCTCAAGGGAAAGTTGCACAGGGAGGCATCCAGGATTTTTTGCTGAATGACACTATCAGGTTTTATCATGGGGAAAACCTTGGAAAAAACCCCCCAGAGAGTCACATGCCAGAAGTTACTCTATCCTGTACCATTCCTGCATTTTTGCAGCTATCCTATGCCATGATTGTAGAAAACATTTAATTCATATTTTAGAAAAGGTTTGTATTGCCTTCCTTCATTTCATCAACTTAGTGGGCATATATTTAGTGTTTAATCATATCCAAATTAAAGTCTCACTCTGCCTCTAATCCCTATTAGCTAAGTAGGCACCAGTGGACATCACCATCTGGACTGCAAGAAATATCCTTTAGCTTTATCATCTTTGGTATTTAGAATCATGCAAGACTAAAATGAAAAAAAGAACCCAAAAAACCAACAAAATCCAACCTAAAATAAAACCCAAAAAAACCCCAAACTCAAACCACAAACCCCCCAGTGATTCTCTAAATACAAGCAGGAAAACTGTGTCTGGGGCAGTTTCCTTCCTCTGACCTTTTTTTATTTTTATTTCTTTCTTACATATTTATATTAATATTTTTAGAGAAATATATTCTGAAATGATTGGCATAGGAGGACAGGTTTTGTCTTGCATCTTCTTCCGTTAAAATGTTAGGAGAGGTAAGAGATCCAAAAGAAAGCAGTTTCCCAGCTTGTACTGAAAATATCACTGTCACCCATCATCTGTTTGCACTCGTCAGATTTTTTAAAAAAGTCTTATTTTATCATATTCACACCATCCTCCATAGATGCGTTAAAAATGATTAATGCAGCTTTGACTGTGACTGATATCTGATCAACTTTGCCAATAAAAACCCAAATAAAATTCTAAACCAGTGACATAAAATAGGATACAAAAATGTTTAAATTTTGTCAACACCCTCTGTGCTTCAACACTTCAAAATACGCACTGGAGGATCTACTTCGCTGCAGGAACATGGAAAACATGGTCTCATTGCTTAGAGATGGGAGAACCAGAAATAGTCTTGGCTCAGGTTTTAGTGAAACAAGAATCATGGGACAAGACAAAAGCATTCATAGCCCAAGAGTCACTCGCTGAGCCTTGTTAAATCTTACAGAACCATTCCATGAACGCTGTTCTCTCTTTCAGCAAAAGAGAAAGAACTTGCTCTTCCAACATAAATAAATTAGCAAATTAGATGAGCTTTTCTTAGGAGGAAAAAAAAAGGGTTCTGGTTGGTTTGCTTTACTCCCAGTTCCATAAATTGTCCAGATACTGAATATTTACAAGCTCTTTAAACAGATCTGAAAAAAAAAAAAACCAAATGTGAGCAATAAAAGCTCAGTTTGTGTCATTGGACTGTAATAAGACCTAAGAGGTCACAAATTTATTCCCTACAGCACTGCCATCTTTAGAGAGTTCATTAGGTAACCACTAGGTTTTAATAAATTTAAAAAAACCCACATTATTTTGCTGATTGTCATGACCACCAAAGTCCACTGTAAGAAGCACAATTGGAAAAAATACAGATGGAACAAAAAATTTTGTGTATAACGTTTCCTACCAAACTAGGAGAAAACCAGAACCGAGCCTGAAATGAGTTTTTCCTTTTGCTATAGTCTACGCCCACCTACAAAAGCGTGATCCCAAACCTGCTTTGATTTAGGAGTCAGCAGGACAAGGACCTGGGATGGGCAGAGAAGCGTTATAACACAAATGAACTTACAGCAATATCACCATCATTTGCAAACTGTGAATTGAATGAATTGTGGTAACGTGGAATTATTAATCTTATTCAAGCAAGGAACACTGGGAAAGAGATACCCAGTGAGATCCCAATTATTTTTAAAAATAAAAAGTGAGAGCCCAGGAATATGTTGTTTACATATTAACAGGGCAAGTCATCTCTAACACTCTTCTAACTAGAGCAACAGAGCAATCACTGAGCATTTTCCACTTTATTTTCCCTAAAGCTTTTCAAGTTTTGCAGAGGACTTTTCCTGCTTAGCAGTAGTCATTCCCATTACAGCACCTTAATCTAAGTACAGACTGTCACTGATTCCCTCGGAAATTTCAGAGTGACTTTTGCTCAGGATAATGGTGCAGTCAATGCCACCTACAGGAACAGCAGGTCTGACAAAGTTAAACAAAGACATAAGTTATAGCTTTGGGGAGAAAAAAAAAAACCAAAAAGCTAAGTTGAGAAGTTTGCCACCCAACTTTCTAAGAGTGAGGAATATTTTAGCCAGGAAACTTTTCAGTTTGCTCAAGAATCTTGAGCAAAAGGGGTTAGAATGTGGCAAGTGCAGCCTGTGGAGAATTTAGAGAGTTCAGCCTTCTTGGTCTCAGCCAGGATAAGAATTTGCAATCTCTGTTAAAACAGTATTTCTGGCAAGGAAAGAGCCTTTGCTTTTTTGAATGAATTAAATGATTTCATATAGACTCACAGAAAAAGAATTAATCACCTTGATAGAAAACCAGACAAAAATCTACTGAATTGCAAACCAAATGCAAAAAAATTGGTTTCCTCTATCATTTTCTATAGAAATACTCTGTAAAGAAATTAATTACATAATAGTGACACAACATAGGCAAACTGTTTTGGTTCTGACATCATGCTTAATTTTTTTATAATTATTTAATTATTTCCAAAGTCAAATTGCAGTAAAGTATGTCGGTTTTATGTAATATTTCAATCTAATAAAAATTAATCGTCTCCATACTTTGGGGAGAAAGAAAAAAATCAGCAACAGAGTCTTTCTTTAACTGTTTGTTTCATTGACCCCATACTACACTGAACCCACAATAATGAAAAACAACCTTTTCCACTGGGGGATATTCAAGGAGCTCACTTCTCCACACTGGATGCTTAACAGCTCTTTGCCTGATTCACTTGTGTAAACATTCCTGGATTTTTTACCCATTTCCAGGTGATGTTTTTATACCTTGTAATAAAATTTTAATTGAATTTTTAACTCAAAAACAGGACTGCGTGTCAAAGCATCATTTGTTTGTTCAGATCTTGCAAGTAGGAATAAAAATCTCTTGTCACACTTTCAAAACACCCACTTTCGCTTGTTTTTAAATTACAGGATTCTTTACATAGGAAAGAGAAGAACCCAAAACTCAACCCTGAACAGCTACAAAATCCTGCAGCCATGGCCATTGCAGTGGTGTCATGCATTAGGGCCAGCAGTTGTGGTCTCTAAAGAACAGTTCTCTGCAGCAGTTCCACCAGAGCTTATCGATGGCATCTTTAGAAATATCCCTTCAGCACATGGGACTATTTCAAATTTATGAACAAAGGGACCCCCCAACTGTCCCTCAGTTCAAGAACTCAAGTGCTTTACTTGTTAAATTTACTTGTGAAACAAGTCTTTTCTCTATTGAACAAAGATTAAACAGCAAAGGAAAAATGATTTTAAGAAATTCCTGGCTTATCTTGAAAGTTAGTCATCCAGGAAAAACCTCCAGTTCAGGGCTCACACTGAATACACCTCGACAGGCTGAATCTGAAATAACTCCTTTGGAAACAGGAAGTTTTCTGGGAATTGCAGCCTTCATCTGCAAAAGGGCAAGCCCACAGCGAGACTGTACTGTCACAGAATCTGGTTCTTCCAACAGCTGGGCAAAGGCAGAGGTGCAAAGAAGGCAGGAGAGGACTGGTGGGTCCAGCAGAATTGGTTCCCCAGACAGCTCTGAAACCCTCAACCCAACCTCGTTTCCCCTACAAGGCAGTGGGACAGACAGGAAGGAATATTCTCCATCCTTTAAAGCACCAATCTTGCTCTCAAGGCCAGAGGCTTCCATGTAAGTGGGAATAACATGAACATACTTCTTCATGAACATAAAAAGGTGCTTCCTAGCCAATTTATTTTTGGTCTTCCAGAACAGAAGTACAGAGATTGGACAGGAGGACTTCCTGAAAGATGCCATCCTCTAATTACTCCGACTATCAAAACTAAGATGACTCATTAAAATTGGATGAATACAGCTGGAAGGCTATTTCCTATCTTAATTCCATCTTAATTGTGAGAGCAAATCAATAAAACTTTGGCATCCCTTTTAATTCTGCTGCCTCATTCTCCAAATCAATAATATTAGAAAACTGCTCAGGAACACCCGTCAGGAGCATACTCTTACCTTGAGTGCCTGCATGGGCTGTCTGAACAAAGAAAGCTCCCATAAAGCAGCCAGCTCCATTAAAGAGAGCTAAAAAATGCATGGAAATCCCTCTCATTCTTTCAGGCACAAGCCGGAATGAAAGTAGGGAACCTTAGAAAGGAAGCAGATACAGGTACAAGTTAAAAAACAAACCAAAAAAACCCAAAGGGTTAAGTGATGGTAGGACACAGGTAACACAGAAAAAAAATTCAAAGCATCTGTACCAGTGAATTTCCATATTTTATACAGAGAATGCACTTGCTGCACAAGAGCAATCAGGTGTGTTAGCATGTACCCTATAGCAAAGCATTATCTAAACTGCTTAAATGAGTGTCTGTAATAAACCATCCCCACACAACTACCCACATTCCACAAGTACACCAAGATCTTCCACCCAGACAGTTGCTTGCACCTTTCAAAACCTCAGGCGTAAGCAGGAGCAGAGAAACATCACCACAGCCAGTAAGCACAAAGACAATGGATGTGATATTTCACTGCAGAACCTTCTATCCCAGAGCCAGCCACTAGCAAATACCTCCAAAATCTAGAGCTCTGCCTCAATTTGGACAGTTAGCTTGCTTTACCTTAAGGCTGGACAGTGCTCCTCTTCCCCAGAGTGCAACCCCCAGGCTCACTGGCTCATTTTTAAGATCTCATTCTTCACTTTCTTGCCAGAAGGCTAAACCAGAAGCAGCAACAGCTTTGGTGGTGAGGGGAAGCTGTAGCATGCTGTTGTAGCATGGATGACTATAAATAATCCCACCAGCTGTAATTTAGCTGTAACAGCAAGACTTTGTGATAGCTGTTCTTTTTGTGCAATTTTCACTGATCATCAGAACCTTTTGTTTCCTGTTTTCGCTCCTTGAGTTCTCATCCACACTTTTTCTCCCAACCCCAGAGTCTCCCCACCTGCTTTATTAGTTGAATTAGAATGACCTCCAGCTTGAAAAACTTGCCAGCAGAGGATCCTATTTGGATGCTGAAGCACCTCTGAATACAAATGAAACTTTGCAATCACCACCTTTCATCATTTTTAGTTTGGATGTCCAAATGAGAGATTTGGAAACATATGAAAGAAAAAAATACCACGGGCAGTGTTTTCTTCCTCAGTCACAATAGGAACCAGAAGCCTGAGGGCAAGAGAAAGCAGGTGAGCCTGGGACACCATCGATAGATGCAACTGTCTGCAGCATTGTACAGCTAACCTGAGCCACTAAAAGACCTTAAAGTTTCTGCTTGTTCCTGCCTTCTAAAAGCAGGGGTGCAAAACATGCATCTTGGTCAAATTCAGCCTGGGTAATTGCATCCTACTTACCTAAATTGCCCCTGCTGTTTCAATAGCCTACTCCAACCCTCCCTTTCCCCACGGTGCTGCTGGGAACTATTAAACAGCTGCTGCATTTCCCCCTGGAGACTATTGCATTTCATCAGTGGGCAAAGCCATCCCCAATATATCCTGTAACTAACAGAGCTGTAGTTTCCTGCTTTAAACCAGGCTAGGGTTACGAATTCAGCCTGTCAAAGGCTTGTGAGAACTTTGTAGCACCGTGGAGGAGAGCAATACTATTGTTTTATTTTATTTTTAAGACTTCCTTAGTGATAGAGGAACATTAAATGCTGATAATTATTCTAAGAGGTGCTCATGCCACCTGAAGCAGATGATTATTCAAAACTGCTATCAATAAGATAATGAAACATATTGTATAAACACAGTTCTAAGCATCAGGGACCAAATTATAGAATAGCTTGGATTGGAAGGGACTTTAAAGATCACCCAGTTCCAACCTCACTGCTGTAGGCAAGGACACCTCCCGCTAAACAAGGTTACTCAGAGCCCAAGCTGGCCTTGACCACTGCCAGGGATGGGAGTAATCAGGGATATGATGTACCCACAGCTTCTCTGGGTAACCTGTGCCAGTGCCTCACCACTCTCATGGTAAAGAATTCCCTCCTGATATCTAATCTAAACCTACTCTCAGTTTGAAGCCATTCCCCTTTGTCCTGTCACTACATGCCCTTGTAAATAATCTCTCTCCATCTTTCTTGTAGGCTCTTGTCAAGTACTGAAATGACACAATTAGGTCACCTTGAAGCCTTCTCTTTTCCAGGCTGAACAACCCCAGTAAGAGAGCTCCTAATGAAGATAAAGAGTTCGATGTGCCAAATCTAACTTCTCTAACCAAGCTCTTCAGAAATGAGATATCTCCTTTCTTCCCTCCGCTTAAAAGAGTGAACATTTCCCTCTTCAGCTTGGATCATGTACTTTCAGGTCCAGTAAATTATTATGATAATTGAATTTGACCTTCTGCATAAGAAAGGCAGTAAAACGTCAGGAAAGGTGAAACAACTCTGTGAGTGCCTAGGCTGTCATTAACATCCACGGAGATCCACTGAATGGTTCCTGAGCAGCAATTCAGCTCAAATTGAAGTAGAAAGCTAGAGCTCGGTTCAGAAGCCTGAATGCAGAGGCTCAGGGCTGCTGGAGATGATTCAGAGGACCTCAGCCACTTGCACTGGGCTGTCTGATGGGGAAAACCAGGCTCTTGCCCAGCAGCAGCTGGAGCTCAGACTGCAGAGAACCTGCTGGCCCTGCCTGCACAGCCAAGACATGCTGTGACAAACAGGGCCAGACACCAACTCGTGGGCAAGGGAATGGAGGCCTTCTTCCCCATCAGCTACAGAAATACGCTGTTTTAGGCACCTCCTTTTAGCTTTTTGTGTGCAAGTCTCACGTTCAGACTTAGTCCCACTTAGCTGGGTTCTTCAGTCACACTGCAGCTCTAAGCACGATGCTTAATCTCTACTTAAATGGTGAAGGACAGCTTTTCTTCCTAAGAAATTCTAACCACGATCCTTTAAAAAGATCTTTTTAAAAAAAAAAAAAAAAGGAAGAAAACCCCCAAGATGGAGTTTTATTTCTTTTCTAAAGGCTAATGTAATCTTCCAGTCATTGGACTCCAGTTGTGTCCCAGTGTGCTAGATTAAAAAGCCTTATTCTACCAGCAATATTCTTCTCATGCTTTTGCATGAGAAGACTGTAAGCAAGTCACCTCCTAACCTTTTTTTTGTTAAGCTAAACAGAGAAGGTCACAGTTTTCAGTTACACTTAGCCTGTAACCTAGAAACCAAATTACCTGCCTAGAAACCTGTCTCAGTTAAGTACTTGAGAGCTATCAGATGAAGAGGCATTATGAAAGTGCTAAGTATTTAAAACTAGGGAAAATTACCTTTTTAGTGACAGACTGTGACCCACAGCTCTCAGTAGTCTCAGAGTATAAGAATGAAGCTGAGACACTGAAGTTATTTCCTGCTCTTAAATAAAAACCTGAACATTTCTGGGGTTGTACTGGAACAAGAGACACTCAACCCATAGAATTAAATGCCTGCAGAGATCAGCCAGTCAATTACTTTACCTGTGTCTCTAAGTGGCTGTTGCTTAGATTATTTTTATAATACTGAGGGGTTTTTTTTTGAAAGCTTTGCAAGGTAAAACACCAGTAAGCACTCTGCATGCTTCTCAGAAGAAAATAAGCCTCAAAAATGTCAGTGTAGACACAGAAAAGTAAATTATGGAAAGCAGAAGAGGTTCAGACTCACAATCAAGAGTATGACTACATAACGTGTGGATGGCAGGCACAAGCTGAGCTCTGCCTGTGCTCTGAAAAACAGGAGTGTTTATCTCTGGCTCCACGTCACCAGCTAAGACACGATGATCTGTGGAGGCACGTTCTCATGACTCCCAATTGGAGCACTAACAAAAACCTTGCAGCTGCCTACACCGTTCTCTAGGTTAACCTGTCACTGTTACCTGCCCACATCCGCTCTGTGCCAGTGAAAAACAGGTGATAATTCTATTAGCTGGGCCCACAAATGAAAGGTGTTAAATTGCTTCCCTTTTTTCTGACTGTGGCCTTTAAGGTGGTCACAGAGCACAACCACAGCTCAGCTCTCACACGCGTTTTTGTTCCATCTCAATTAAATCCTCACAGGAGAGCTCAGGTCAGAAGGGGCCTCAGGAGCTCATCCAGTCCAGTCCCTGCTTGAAGCAGGCTCAGGTTCAGAACCAAACAGGTGCCCCCCAGGGACCTGACTGGACTGCGCTGCCTTCCAGTTAATCTGGAACATCTCTGCTCATCCTGAGATACAGACAGCAAGACAAATTATGCTTCTCTGAAGCAGGTAAAGCACAGATCTGCTCATTAAGCCATGGAAGAGAGCCAGGGATAAAATATCAGATGACAGTAATTATTTTTAGGAAGCTGATATAGTTCTCTGAGAATCGGGACACTCTTGCTTTAGCCCATTTGATTTTACTTACAGGAGGGAGTTACCAAGGCCTCAGCCACTCCAAGCAGGATGTACTGAGGAGCTAAGTGGAAACAAGGCATGGAGGAGACCAGGAGAACCTCCTCAGAAAGCGTCTGCTCCACCTGAGGGAAGCGCTTTCGGTGTATTTCGGAGAAGCCAGCAACCATCACGGAAAGTGCAGCGGATAAGTGACCTACGACTGGGTAAAGAGCAGAGAGAGCATTCACCAAGGCTGTAGTTACAGGATCATCATGTCTTTAGAGTGAAGAAAAGTCCTAAGAAATACAAAAGAAGCTTCCTAGCCCCACCCCAAATCATTTTTTCTGATCACCTAAACATGAATAGAGTGCTTGCTATGTATATATGGCAAAAGGACACTGGCTCAGCACAGAGACAATTTTAGAGTGCAGAATAAATGACACAGAAAAAACTTTTCTGAAGACCAAAGTCAAAGAAAAACTTTTAACTTTTTTTTTTTTTTAAGATAGAGGGAGGCAATAAAGGAGAACAGAAAGAAAAGGCAAATGTCTTTCCAGATACCACAAGAGAATGGGTAGGAACAACACTATCAAGAAGAAGGAAATTCTTCAAAAACTCGGATGCATTGCAACTACCCCACACTTCACCCATTGCATAAAGGATACTATTTAAATATATTATTTTATATTTCTTGATGTTGACAGTATGAAATGGTTGTATCCTCTCAAAAAAAAAAAACAAACCAAGCAAAGTTTCCAAGTAAGTCTCTGACCCCGAATTATCTATACTTCCCATGGTCTGAGCTCCCGTTGATTTTGACTACATTTCTGATTTGTCAGCATTTCTAAGCCATAATGTGAGGAGAATTTGCTTGCTTTTGACAGTTTTGGCTCAAATGCTTGGACTATGTTTTTATTACAAAGCCTTCACGCCCGGTAATCGTTGCACTTATTAGATTAAACACCAACAGTGGAAAGCTTTTTTTCATGTTACATTTATAACATATATTCACTTTGTCTTTTTTAGTGTCAGGACAGAAGAGACGAAAAACTCACACAGCTAAGAGGCCTTAGCTTGTTGTGTTTTTGCAGGCCTCTGTGTTTCTTCTCTCAGCACCAAACTCTCACAACACCCTTCCTCTAGCACAGCTCTCCTGTAGTTCACAGCTTTAAATATCCCACCCCCACTGCCTAACCTGAGCCTTGGAAGCAGTTTCGCTGTTTAGGCTCCTCTAGTACTTAATGAGAATATCAATGAATTATTGCTTGAAAATTGATGACAGGAGGGAATTCAACAGCATTTTCTAGCCAATGCACCTTATCAAAGCCAGGTATAAAGCCCTCAAGGAGCTTCTTGTGGTCGTCCAAAGCAAGAGCTCTCCTAGTGAAAAATTATGTTGGTAGTAAAGAAACCTCCAGCAGTTCAGTATTCCTAACAGTGCTACACTTGAAGCATTTTCCTCACTAAAAGCCAATACATTTCAGGGGAAGTAACCTCCAAGTGCCCAAAAATCTCAACTTTTTTTTTTTTCAAGACTTTATGTGGCAGAGGATGAAATCAAGAACCTTGGAGATACGGTTTTTGCCTTTACTCTTCTCCCTTCAACCCTCTTTACAACAAGTGGCTTGGAATGACCATCTGAGGCTTTGGTTTTATGGGAGAACAGGCTGTTTTGGTAACATTTAGGGGTGATTCTGCAACAAGGTCCTTTATATTATCTAGAGACTAAGGTATTGGACATTTGTGAGTCCTGATCTCACATCCTGAGTAATGCAAGTCAAAAGCTTTCCTGTTCCAAGTAGAATGTGTTCAGGGAGAAATGGTCATCATCAAACTCCAGATCACCTCAAATCAGACTGAGGGGGTGCTTTTGTGTATGGAGACCTGTTCTCCATGTCTTTCATGGATGGAGTAAATCCATGACTGAGACAATATTCCAGTATAATGAGGCATGAAGAACATTACAGAAAGAACTTCTGTGCCTTAGGTATTTCATTTAGAGCCTCTTGCCTGTAGCAGATGGACAGCTATCCAGCAGACACATGATTTCAGTTCTCTGCTGGATCTTCTACGTTATTGACCAAATCAAGTAGCATAAAATATATAAAAAGACCCCTAAACCAAACCACAACAAGCAGAAACCCCACAAATATACAACTGGGAAACTGGAAAAACTTTAAGTCCATCAAATAAAGAGGTCCAGATACTCAAAATATTTGGGACACAATCTAAATTCATGTTAAGATTTTAATGTTTTTTAGGTCATATCTAGTTTATGAATAAACCAACAGCTAAAGAGAGAGTAACAGATCACAGTTTTTGTGTAGACCCTTAATACAGAGCAATCAGATATTTCAGTTCGACATTGTCTGTGTGGCTCATCCTTGAAAACCGTTATTCTTAACATACAGAAAATTTCCAGAAAACTATTTAAATTTCTTCTTACAAGAGTTGAACTAAAATATAGTTATAGGCTGGCTTAACACCAACTGCCTATTTATACTTCCAATTTTGTTGCTGAAAATAATTGAGAACCTAATTAACAGTTGGCAAAAATATTGGCACTTAGAGGGCTACCATACTTGCAGGTGCAGTCATATACTTGGATATCTAAAGCCATTGCCTGTACTCACAGGTATTTTTATGCCTCAGGTAGTTTATCACCCCTAACAGGAGGCTATTTTGATAAATGAACCTATTAAGAATAAACCACTGCATGTATTCTACTGCTGTTCAACATAACAGGATAGAACATTAATACTAACTCGAAATTTCCACGGTTTAAAGGGAAATGATTATCTGAATGTGCTTTTTGTGTTTTAATGCAGATGTTATTTTAAAAACTAGGCTAATTGCAACCTGCTGTGTTATATGCTTCTGGTTTGTATAAAACTTAATAACACTCTTAATTAGGCTAATTTAGTCAGATTAATACCTCTGTGTGTGTCAGTACTCACTGTGCTGCCTTCCATGGGGCACTGAATTAATAGCAGCACACTGAGAAAATAGCGGTTTATAAATATTTTCATCTGAGGTTTGCAATGCAGACTGGAAGATAAAAAATGTAGGAAGTTTAATGAGAGTATCTAGGAAAGGGAATAGTTTTAAGTGAATACAGCATGGAATCTGCTTTACTGCTGGTACTACATGTAGCTGACATCTGAAGGGTGTTGCAGAGGATCCCTCCAGATCCTAGAACATAAGAGGTTTGAGGGTAATTAAAAAACAAACAAATAAAAAAAACCCACACATCAGTGTCAAGAGAAGGCAGCCCAACTCTTATTAAAGTTATCATTGCTTCTAGGCTATGAATTTTTCTGAAATGAGTGTCAATCTACAACCAGGAAGACTTCCTTTTGCCACTTCTGTGTGAGCAAGAGGAGATCCCTTTTTTGGGATCTTCACCTTTGGAGATCCCTTTTTGCCGTGACTGAATGTACAATGAGGATTTTAATAATGAAAATGCTAAACACTTGAACAATTATCTCATATTAGATATTCTAATGAAAACTCCAGTGCTGGGGAGGAAGGCTGTACCTCTCCAGGTAACCTTCCACCTGTGAAATATTCAGCCTGTTCAATGGGAGTAGCAGCCAGTGAAACACACCCATTTGTTTTGCATAGGTTTCTGCATGTTTTCTTTTGCCCATCCATTCTAAAAACACCTACTGCACATACAGAATTAGCCTAGATACTTTTATTTCATTTATGATGCAACGGCAGAGTCTGGAAGAAACTGTACTAATGGTAATACAATTCCCTCTTATGAGCTGCAGTTCTAGCAACAATGCACTTACAGCATAAAAATGGCAGAAAAACAAAGCCTTTATTCATAACTGAGTTATCTGAATCCAGACTCATCATTTTGAGCAACACATTTCTCTAGTATCAGAGAGCAACTACCTGAAGAACTTTTTAATTTCTAAAAAAGTCTTTGATTATAAATTAACTTTCCAAAAGCTAATGGATAAAGAAACACATAGAAGATAACCAAGTCAAAGTAATTCCCAGGCATAAACAGTTCATACTGCTTCTCTCCAATACCAATTCCTTAGGATGACCCCTACCTACTTGTGAGTGTGCTTCAAAATTTTTACTGGTCATAGGAATCTGTCCTACACAAAACCTATGCATTTTTCCTTAGTATCTATTAAGTGTTTTCAGAACTGTTTTTTTCAATAATTCCTTTGAAACACATTTACTTCTGAGCATCATCTCAAAACAAGTCCATTTTAACATTTATAGCCAGACGTAATTGTCTAGGAGCATCCATCACACCGAAATTTCTCTTTCAAAAACAGAAGACATATTAAAACTGTATAAACAGATGTATTTCATACATACCAATGTAAATTGTGGGAGAATGTCCATTGTCCTTGGAGCTAAAGAGCCACGAGTTAACGCACTCCAAAATAGGAACAAGAATCAGCAGTGGCACGATGCTTATCACGTTCATTGCTGCAACTGGCAAGACAAACCCACTGAAGTGCAAGTTGGAATTCATGGTTTGGAGATAATATCCTGAAGGAATCTGTATTGAAGGATAAAACCACAACCCATGGATAAGATTTTCACTATATTCGGAAACCTCTCCAAGTTTTTCCTTCTGAAGAAGTCACATTAAACCAAATACCTGCTGGCAAAAAAGGAACGATCATTCATGAACAAAGCCTTTCAGATAGTGACAACATTGTTCTCTGCCAGAACATAATATTTCCCTTTTATAACAGTTTCTCCTACATTTAACAAATTAAGCAACAGTCTATAAGTTTATTTGATCACCCCTAATTAGAGCCATCAGCCAATATACTAAATGGTTCCACCCGATACTTCAGTCACTTCACCCAGGCAGTATTTAACAGAACAGAATCTTAAAATAGCAAAATGCAGAGTGATTTTATTTTAGAATTGCAAGGCACAGAGTGATTTTGGACTTATGATTGTGTGCTCAAGGTAGGGGTCATTCTTAAGACACTCTTGCCAGCACTTTAAAAGTGACAGGGAATGAAGATTTGGGTACGGCCTTAGAACCAGCTTAATGCAGCTCACAGCCAGAGCACCTATAGAGGACTTCCTTTTACTTGGGGGAGCAGAAAACCAAGGACAAAAAGAGGCAGATGAGGAGCCTCCCAATGGCAGTCAACAGGGTCCACAATTAAGCAGATTTGTAAGACTCTCTCACTACAAAAGCAAATAATTCCTCCTGCTTGTGTAGGCTATACAGAAGAGCTACTGAGTTTATTAAAAAGTGTAAAATCAAAATCCTGATGGCTTCTACTAACAGATTTTTCAGTGGGTTTGGTTTTTTTTTTCTTTGTCTGGGTCTATTTTGAGGAATCTCGATTAACTAGTTTCATGTGCAGCAGGGAGCCATAATCCACTCTATTTTACAGACTGGGAAACTCCAACTCGAGCAATTCACAGAGTACAGTCATGACAGAACTCAACCTAGAACCGGCTTCTTTACTCTGTCTCTGATTTTAGTGAGTTCTAGGTTCCTGCAGCATCCTGCACACTCATCGATGTGACCAGTAATTTCAGACCCAGGTAGAATATTACTGCTTTATAGCTGTCTCAAACTGAATGTATAGTCATTAACTGAGCCCATATAGGGTTTCTCATCAGTGGTTATAGCCAACCCTACCCACTGGGAGTCTGTTCAGTGCTCAAGAATTATTCAAATGCTAGCTCTTAACAAAAATATTTTCACCTACATTCCACCTCCAAAAGGAAATATAAATTGTAAAAGGGAGAATAAATAGCAACAGAACCGTGTGTGTTTAGAACTGAGCCAAATTTTGTTGGTTCCTTTTTTCCAATGCCTATTGCAAATAAGAATTGACTTCTTAATAGGAATTAGAATATCATCAACATGAATCACAGGCACTGAAAGCTGTTAACCTAATAATATGAAGAAAATACTATTAATCTTTACAAAAGAGATACTGATCTATCTCGTAGTTTGAGAAAGGGCCTTAAACTTTTTAGAAATTCTGCCAAAGGATTAATTTCTTTCAGCAGTGGAAAGACATCTATACTTTCTAGATAAATACTTTATATTAAACTTGATAAATGATAATATCTGTTAAGTTTTCATCTGGTCACTAATGCATAAACTTGGTCATGTATTTGTTGATTTTGAATGGGGCTTTTTGTTTGCTTGGGATTTTTTGTGCTTTTGGGGGGAAGGGAGGAATTGGGGAGGGAAGAGGAGCAAGAATGAGGCAGATGGATGGGAACATGGAATGATGGCAAGAGGAAGTGTCAGTGAAGCAGTATGTGCCACATATTTGTAAGAATTTCCTTAAGCAGCATTTTAACACCAATGGCTAAAAATGAATTTCCGAGCCGGCTCATAAACTTGTTATCCCAGTGGCCAAAGGGTGAGCTACCTCCAACTCCTGCTCGGCCAGGATCATCCAGACAGAAAGGAATCTGAAGGCATCTCGTCAGCTTAAGGAGCTTCTTGACACATTTACATTTATATCACACACACAGGCTCAGAAGTGAAAAGAACCACACAGCCTGACAGAGGGGCTGTGAAAGGACTGCTGCTTTCCACAAATGGAAACCCACCCACTTCCACTGTAGGTACAACAGCCACACACTCCTGTCAAAACAGTAGGGGAAACATGTAACCAAAACAGCAAATAAAGATTTTCTACCTCTCCCCAAAAGTGAGGGAACGTTTAGGAAATTGGAAAACTACATTTTTTCAGGAATACTGAGCCCGAGTCTCAGTGTTGGTAACTGACACGGCAGTGTGAGGAGCACAGGACTCTCACACAAGATGGTTCAGCCAGTAAAAAGGTTCCCAGAAAGGAGTAGCAAGCACTCACACAATCTTCTTAATGAGTCTTGACCAAGTCAATTTTCATTATTTGAGGAGATCAGAGGCTACAGAGAGGTATATTCTTAGGCAATTAAAACTACTCTGCAAGGATGCTCAGCTGGCAAAGCAACAGTTAGAGAAAACCACACCTAGAGATATGGTATTAAGCAACACGTCACAGTCTGTTGTGAGATCTTTGTTTA
>VZTA01003490.1:0-53870 GCA_013398855.1 Mohoua ochrocephala
TGATTATATGGGCAGAATGAGTTACACATTTAGAGGAATGTTGCTCTTATATCATCTGATATAGCTCTTCATTTGCCTTATCATTGCATAATGAAGAATAAAAGTATTGTTTCTCACATTTAGAGAAAAGCGATCAATGCTATAGCTGCAGGCAATCCTCTATATTTTTTTCTGAAAAGATACTTGAAGAGTATGGCAATGACTGCCTTTGAAGTGTGTACCTGTAAGTATTAAAACACCTTGCTTGCAGACGAGTAACTTCCTTCCATAGGGCACAAAGCCAGCACTCAGACCTACTAACAAAGTGAGATTCGTTTCAATATGTGTTTTTAGGGAGTTGTTTAATTGCAAAGTTGACTCTTATTAAAAGAGAACAATGAGAAAACAGGGCAGTTATCTGTAGTCTTGCTGGCCTTTCTCCTAAAACAGCAATTATACCACTGCTGATACGCTAAGCTAATCTGCATTTTAATTTGTGTGTTTGAAAAGTACACGTTTGGTTCCGGGACGTTTGTCAGTGTGTTGCCTAACTGTGGCTTGGCACAGAGCGCCTGGCACCGCCGTGGTGCTAATTAATCAGCTCCATGGGAGGCCAAGGTGGTGGCAGCCTCCACGACCTCGGTGGCCGTTCCCCACTCGCCGGCCACTCAAGGACTGTCTGCCCCAGTGGGGAAAGCTCACTGCCTCTGGCAGATGAAGAACAGCAGGGGAAATAGAGGCCAACAACCTCCCACAAACCAGTTTGTTGTTCTCCCCTGCTTCCTGAGAATAGCCCTTCAGCCTGCCTGGAGATCAGTTCATGGAGAGCACAAACTTCCTCTGTTTCAGGTGACTTTTCTTAGCAGAAAGATATGAAAGCCTTCCTCACTGACGCTTGCAACTCACGATCGCTTGCCTTCCCACTTGCCAAGTAAATGATATCAAATGAGGATCTATCACAGGCCTTGAGGAACTCTTGGGTAATATCTGAGGTCAGTCAGGGAGGGCAATGTGAATGCTGGGATTCAGTGCTGCTCCTAGTGAAAGTGATAGCATTGGCCTTGAGAAGAGTGAGGTTTGATTTAGCTCTAACACAGAAAGCCACCTGAGGAGTGCCCAGTGGATTTTTGCTGGGCATGTCCTAATTAAAAGGTGGAGTGGAGCAACTGAGTCATCGATTCATTAAGGTTGAAAAAGACCTCCAAGATCATCGAGTCCAACCTTTGCCTGAACACAATCGTGTCAACTAAACCATGGGACTAAGTGCAACATCTAGTTGTTAAACATGAAGGTTTCAATAGTTCTTAATCAGACTTCTCCTTTGGGAGCTAAAATAGGTAAATTTCTGTGCTAAAGGCAAGATGGCTTAAAAATCTCTGCTTATCTTGGGAGTAATGGGAGTGCAAGAAAAGAGCTAAGTATATAGAGTTATATAGCTATGTATATATTACTGTTGTGTGATACATCTAGAGGTGTATGTGTGTATTAGAACAAAGACTTTAGTGTAGAGTAGAAATGGGACAGAAATCTGTTGAGAAATCACAAAATTTCACATAAAGATCTCTCCTCTAAAAGTGAAAACAAAAGTGAAAAAAGGTTAACCCCAAACTTTTCCTGAAAGATGTCTTAAAGAAGATTAGACAAAGCTCTTTCATCGTTGGGAATGCTTCTAATATGCAAATGTATTGGGAATAAGTATTGGGTAAAAGAAAAGTAGTTTGATTAATGGAACCTGTCCTTTATAGTTCTGCTGCAATGTGCAAGGCTCTGTGTTGTGCCTCTGTGTGTGTGTGTGTGTTTCAGCAGTAGCATAAGCATGCTGGCAAAAGCCACTGCCAAGTCTCATTAATTGCAACTCCCGCAGACTTATTCAGCCATAGCTCTTATTTGTGGTGTAGTTTTACATTAATTTGGGATGTGGGTTTCCTTTAAATTTCAAACTGCATAGAGCAAAGTGTATCCTATTTAAAGGAAGGAAAAAACAGAAGGTGGCTGGATCTTAGGAGAGAAGCAAGATGATTTGCCCCTTAAATTCATTAGGATTACTATATAGTCTCATTTTTGTTGACAAGTGCAGTCCAAACCCCCCAATAAGTGAGAAATTTCCAATCCAACACACTATTTCAGGCAAAGCTGTATAATTGCCCAATATCACAGGCATAAACGGCAGGAGGGCAGAGGAGTTCAGTCAAGACCCCCAAGTGTTTGTGTTTGGTATGAAACACTCCATAGAAAAATAATGATTTTGGCTCCTTGAGCCTCCCTCCAGTAGTATGTTCAAAAACTTTGCCGGTTGCTGTTGTACTTTGTTCTCCAAGAGTACACTGTAGAAAATGCAGCTTCACTAAAGACTGGTCAAAGGTTAGACATTTGTGGGGAAATACAGGATTTTTTAATATATATATGAAAGACTGGTACAAACACATGAATTTATTTTGAATAATATTTGGTGTGTGTCCAACAAGGCTGAGCTGCCCAACACTTCTAAAATTGTCATAATTCAGCCTGGCTTTAATTTTTGCAACCATTCTCTGAATAACAATGACTGTTTAAGGTATTTGTTAAAAGTCAGTAATGTTACTTTTGTACATTAAAAAAAATATTTAATCCTGCATTTCTGTAGATTTTCACCATTAATTTAATATTATGGACTTTACATGGATCTTTTAATTAAGCTATCCTATTAACTGGAAGGTTTCTCAAATTAAATTAAAATTAAAATCTCAAATTAAAACCATATCCTCTGTGGCCAGTATTTCCTTTTGCACTTTTGAATTGAAACTATTAGCCAATGATGGACGAGTCATAATACAGGCAAGAAAAAACTTTGCTTTTTATGTTGGTATCACTTGGAGATTAGCTAATCTGATGGAGGGAAGTTCTCCGAGTGCACTGGGGGAGAGGTAACAAAAGGTTTATATGGTAGGAAAAAAGCGTGTATTTATTGATCCTTCTGTCTGTCGTAGACGTATGCGGTATATCAAATCAGCAGTCTCCTAGGAATTTCAGTATCCTGGATGTGGACACCAAAGTGCCTCTAATTAAAATACTTCTCTAAATGTGTTTTGTTTCTATAGTTTGATGTTTATTTTTAAACTATTAAAATATGGCATATATGGAACTGATACACGTCAAAGTACTTCAAAAGATCCGTTGTTTCTAAAACCAGTGACTTACATTCTGATTTTATGTATGAGGAAAGGAAGACAAAGTTCTCTACAGATTTGGGAAGAGAACATAACTCATTCCCCTGAGCTAGCTGCTGAAAACACATACTTCCTAAGAAAAGACCAAAAGCAGAAACAATTCAAATAAGTGGGAGAGAGAAAGAAAGAGGGGACTGAAACTCTGACATGACTTTGAACTTTCGGGCCCTCAAATTGCAGCTCAGACTGTTGTCAAACACAACTGCACAAAGGCAGGTTGGAAAGCTGTTGGGAAGGCTTGGGACGGCAGTCTGTATTTATCAGTTCTAAGGCCTGTATTTGAATTTTATATGTGCAGATCATGTATATTTTATGTCATATATAGATAAATATGACATACATATATATAAGGAATTATTTCCATATAAAAATATATATTGCTGAGATTAGCAAAACAAGAAGTGTTATCTGAGCTCTGCCCAGCAGCCTGTGCTGGCAGATCTGTTTCAAACAGTGGCTGCTCTCTGATGATCCAGCGAGTGTTTATCCCACCTAATGGAAAATGAAGGAGTAACAAGATGATGCATAAAATTTTTCTCAGCCCATGGAGACAGTTGCTAACCTGTGTTTGATGCGTGTGGATTGGCATCCTATGCATGCGTTTGTCTCGTTGAGAATTATTTAAAACTTTGAGAATGGAAAATAACTCCGAGGATCTGGAGCTGAATTCCTTCAAGGGGTAACTTGACCAGAAAAATCTCTTCCAGAGATTAATAACACCTTTATAAATTCAAGAGTGACTTATATAGGAATATGCCCTCCAACAAACCCCTGTGCAATTTCCACTGGAGTTTTTCCAGCTTTGGTATGAAATCTTCACATCTTATGGAACACCTCCGGGTGCCCTTTTTTGGGTAGAATCCTCTGTGAATGCAGGATTTGGGTAACAGCCAGAGGGTGAGGAATCCACAATGTAAAACTCCTGTCCTGGCTTGCAGAAGGGACGCCAGTGGATTGGGTCATCCTGGCTGCTCTTTGGGGGCAGAGTGTTGGGGCTTCCTCTGCAGAAGGCTTCAGCAGTAGTTGTTTTCCAGAAGGAGAAGATTGCCCTTGTTCAAGCTGCAGTGGGCTGGATGAAGTTTCACTGAAGTCAGCTGACTTTCGTTTGAACCTGTACCTTTTTGTCTTTCTAGGTAAGAGTTGTTAAAAGAGATGAATATTGTTTATTTTTTTTTTAATGGGCTAGTTACTTGCTAAAATAGGGTCATTACCACACAAGAGATCAAGCTCTTTCGCCTCTTGATCTTTTTTGATCTTGAAAAAGGTCAGAAGAATAAAGGTCTTACTGGGGATAAAAGTCTTAAGAGAAGTTCTTTAGTAATTTTTTTATGTTAGTATCTCTTTTTTTCTCCTGCATCTCCACTGGAGCATGGAAAAGAATAGCTTTAGTTAGGTTTGGGCTTTTTTATGTGGTCATATACATATACAGCAGACCTGAAAGCTAAATCTTTGTTTTCTCTTGGCTATGTGTTTCTTCCAAGATCCCAGCTCAAGTGAGTGTGATATCTTTGTGGCTGCAAAACCCTAAGGGGGACCCCTGCATACACTCAAAAATACAATTGCAAAAAGCTCATTCCTTTATACAGCGGATTACTTTTAGATTTACTTCGATGTGATCTGTACAGATTCCCTTCATCTAAGGGGAGGTCTGATTCTCTTAGCTGACTTACGCAGCCACACACCAAGAGAGCCTTATTTTGTGGAAGCCAAATCTCATTAATGGCAATCTGCTGCCCATCTTTTAATTAGCCAGAGAATTGGTGGCACTTCACAACCACAGCAGTGGCAATAAAGTAGCATTTTAATATAAAATAAGGTGAGGTGTCCAGCAGAATAGAAAGCCCACATTTATCTACATTAGTCTACTTACTGGATCCTCATTTTATATGGGGAATTGTTATATCCATGTTTATTATGGCACAATTACACAAAAAGTTAGTATTTTTAACTTCTGAAATATCTTCACCATTAGCTAACTTGGAGATGTCAAACTAAGTGTGAAATCTTTTTTTCTATAGTCGGCATTCCTTGGATTTGATGTGAATACTAACTGGTCTTTTAATGAAACCATGTACCTTAAGAAGATTTATAAAACAGTTCCCAATATTTAAAGTTTAAAGACAACAACTTTTTTTGGCAAAATTTTCAGGCCCATACACTGTGGTATGCGTGACTTGCTATTAATTAAAAATTCTGTGGCATAATCTTCCTATTTGTGTGTTGATTTTATCAGGTGCAGGAAAAATTGTATTATTTAGGTTGTATACTGCTTGATATAAGGACTTCTCTCCCTTTGGTTTATACAACACTGTGTTCTATAGGGATTCATAAACAATTTGTGCTGCAATCATTTTCCACTTATTTCACTTTGTTTGATAGAATACATTTTATGCTGCAGTTTCAGCATATGTCTTTGTGATTCAGTAAACCTACCTAGTCCAGAATCAATACTCACATTTTCCTTCCCCATAATAGTAAAGGGCATATAAAATGCATGAGACAAAGTAAGCTCTTTCTAAAGATATAGATTAAAACTGAAACTGCACTTAGAAATGTGAAAAATTGAATGAAGAGTTTGGAGTCTGGGACAATTGTCTGTGATATAGAGGAAATATCGAAGACTGTCAGAAAGTATCAGAGCACAGTGATAGCAGCACTAACCAATGCCACTGCCCCGCTTGTCTGCAATCGATTGCTGATGAAGTAATTGTTTATTTTGTCTACTGTTAACTCAAGAAGTCTTTTTATTGTAGCAGTGCAGGATAAAATGTGCTTATAAACAGGAGAAATTTGAGTCAGCGGGAAACGACTGCGCACTCCCCTGTTTCACGTGTGTCTTCCGTGAACCATAACCTGTGAACATGTGTACCATCAATGGTGTTGAGAGCTCTGAGCTCAGCAATAAATCCAGTGATAATGGCATCTGAACTGGGATGTTGGGACTTATGGTAATTCACGTTCCCTCTGTCATGGTTCACCTGTGTTTACAGTATGAATCATATACGTGCTTTTCCTGAATTGTTGACTCACCCTAAAATTACAACAGTGAAGAGAGATCCTGGTTTTGGGAAACTGCAAAGGTAATTTGTGGGCTGAAGACATGCCCTTCCTTAGAAGAGTTTGAAGGTGCTTTATATGATAAAACATCTGAATCATTCCTGCTTAGCATGTGTAGTAAATATTCATGAAAAGATAAGTATGGCCATGACAATTAGATATTCTGGGTTACAACTCCGTAATGGAAATTTTACAACATCCTTTCAAACTTAACTTTGCTTTATACCTAATAAAAAATAAGAAATCAAGTGGCAAAGATATACATTACAAAATAAGTAAAATACCAGAAGACAAAAACATTTAAGTATTTATGATGCTAAACTGGGAGCTGTGGTTCTTCTGCGCTGTTTCACTGCAGTCAGCTTGTAAGAGAATCTTATTTTGTTCCCTTTCCAGGAATTAAAAAGAAACTGAGGCTATGTGAAGAGAGTTAGGTCTGAAGGGCAGCTGGTCCCCCTCGTGTCCCCCTTCACAAGAGTGGCCTGACCTGGTCGTAGAAAGGTGAATTATAGAAACCGCTGGGGAGGGAGCACTCAGTGACATGGTGCTCATGCATGGTTTAAAACATCATTTGGATATAGGTGTTGTTTTTGGTATGAGTGGGCAATAAAGGCTGGTTTGTACAGAGGAGAAACTTCTTGGAAAGTTAACTCATGCTCAGTTCAGCTGTCTCTGGACATGAGAGAGACGACGCTCAGTTGAAGATATGCATGCTGGTATAAATGAGGTTTTCCTCCAGTCCCCGGGGTTAGAGCTGTTCCATGACAAATATCCCAGAACAGCAGTCCTCATCTTTAACTGAATGCTGTAGTTTATGACAACAAAGTCATTGAAGTAATTGCTTTTCTGCCCTATGACCATGATCAAAATCTTCTCTCTTTTCTCACCTAAATATAAATGACCACCTATTAATTTTGCTTGTGTCAAGCTCTTACAAATATGATTAAAGAAACCAGGCAATAGTTTCAAGCAACAATTAGTTACTCAGGATGATTTCTTTACCTCTCCTCATAACATCTATTCTTTTTATTGTAAAGCTCAGGCCTAAACAGGCGGCATCTCATTGGATTTGTCAGGTATGCGTTGAGCCACAGAGAATGGTAGTTTGCATGAAAACAGGATATTTCCCTATGTGCACACTTGTATTCCATGTCCTACATACTGTGGTGTGGTATCGTCTTCCAGAGAGTTACCTCTGATGGACAGGATTAGGGGAAATCCTTGTTTCTTTGGTGATTTTCAAACACTATCAGACAATGATGCCAACTAAGAGTGAATTAATGAGATATTGGAGCTTGGCAAGTAGAAAGTGGCTTTAAATAACCCTGATTAGCCTTTCCTCAGTTCCTTAGAGCGCAGGCAAGGCTTGAGCAACAACAAAGACCCCACACTCACACTTTTTATTAGTTTGGTGGAAAAAGAGTGTGCTTTTCAGAGGGTGTTAATTAAAAGATTTAGGTCCATTCACACTGCCCATATCCCTTGTTTCATCTTTCCCTCCTTTTTGTGTCGTTTGTTTGCCATGTGAGAGGTAGAACTGCTGTTATGACAGAAAATGTTGACTTTTAAAGAGTTCGCTCAGATCTTATCTGTGAGAAAAATATAAGCTGTAATTGAGCATATGAGTTTCACTTTTTATGTGATGGCTTCATTAGACATGAACTTTTATTTTAAGTAATTGAAAATGTATTTCACTCTTTTCAAAACAAATTTTCACCTCTTTTCTGTCTTTCTCAAGGGATATGTCCCCCACATCTTTGTAGTTGCTACATTTTGCCTGTTTAGTAAATAAATAAAATTTTAAAAAGTCTTCAAACCCTTTAATCATAAAGCCGTGCTTTTATAAACCTTAAGCACAGTAAAACCACTGCATCAGCTTCTTCTGGTTATATGAAATCCATAGTGTACAGACTGTGTCCAGGCAAGAAATTTTTCAGAATATATATATAAATGTATTTTAAGTGTCTGAAACTTGAGTAAATGATTTAATTACAAAATTATCTGCTGTATTTTCAGGACTGTTTTTAAAAAATATTGGCATGTACCATCCCATACCTTTTTCCCAAATGAGATAGACTGTATTTATTTGTCTGATTCAACCAAAAATTCTGCAGCTTACCAAAAATCCCTCAAACAAAAATGTAGAAACAGGAGACAATAGAACACTCAGATTATTTTTTGTGATGGTCAAATTCTGAATCGGAATTTTAGTCAATGAAGCCATGGGGATATGAGTGAATGAAAAATACATTGGATGTAACGTCAATTTCTGGCTTACAAAGTTGTTTCTTTTAAGGTTATATTTTAAATATATGTAGATGTCTCTAATTGTAACGTGAAACTCATCATACACGTGCAGAACATGACTGGGTGCTGAGAAAAATCCTTTGTGCTCACCTTTAAAATTGTATTATACAAGAGGGGATGTAAAAAGCTAAGTAAGGTCTCACTCCCACTTGGGAAGTGTATGTGCTGGGTGTGAGACTGCTCTACTACAGCGAAATGTGTAGTCCCTCTCTAATAGCTTTGAAATATTTTTCATAAAATTATTTGATCTCCCCTCTCAGTATGGGAAGGTGAGGATACTGGTGGGGCATTTGGGAGGAAGAGAAGGAGTTCTGGGGTTTTTTTATAAAACAGGCTAATAGACAGTTAATTATTGCTGCGTGCTTTCACTGGCAAACATCTACAGCACACTTTAAAAAAGAAAAAAGGGAAGGGTGATTGCTGCTTGTTAATGGACTCTGCTATTTTACAGCACTGTAGTCGAGCAGCCACCTACAGTTCATCCTTATGTTAATACTAACGTTACCAATTTTAACATTATATGCCTCTTTCCACTGGCCCCTGTTGGAACCAACAGCCTACGGCAAGTGCTGTACTGCCTTTTACTTAATTGCTTCTTAAAGCTAACAGTGAATTACATTAAGTGTAATTTCATTGTCGTTGGATCTTGGTGAGTTTGAGGTGGCACGTTTGCCATGGGAGTTCTTTTTCTCTGGTTCAGTGGCTATATCCGGGTGGGATGCATTTCTCCTGGAGTAATCCAGGAGAATCTTTCCTTTGAAGAGGAACAGATGTAGATTTACATATCTGGAGGTCTCTGGCCTCTGATGAGATTAGTTGGTGTTTTTAAACCCTACTGGAAGGTGCATATTTAATAAATGCCTAAAGCAAGCCTGTGTGAAATGACTGGGCCCTGGGAGACTTTGAATGAGAGGAGAGGAGGAGATGTCAAGTTGCACATTGTGGTACCATCATAATCACTGCTGAAAATAGGCCAACACTTGAAATAACAAATAGATTCAGATTTGTCGTAAAAGCAGTAAAGAAAAAATGGACAAGGGAACTGCCTCAAAAGCATTTAGGTTTAAATTTCAACTGATCATTTTGTTTCTAATTTCCTAATAATCAGAAAGACATGAAAATGTAAAGGTTTAAAAGCTGGCAATCCTTCCTGCCCCCTGCCAAATAATCTGTGCTTTTTTAACATGCTTATTTGAGGTAACTGCATGCCTTGCAATAGAAATTAGTATTTTTGCTTTATTGAAAGAGTGTATTTTGAGAGGGAGGGGAAGGGCTTGTGGTAAAGCTGGAGATTAAATAAACTTCCATGAGAAAGAATAAGCTTATTTGACAGCAGATTTCTGTTCTTTTAAACAGAAAATAAGTGTGAAACACAAGTTAAAAATTCTACATCAAACACTTCTCTTGGTGTGCTGTTCCTCGCAGTGTAGCTGTGGCATATATGCTACCATGGTAAAACCACAGTAACACGTTCTCATTGCTGCTGGTTTGGATCCAGATCCTGCAACGATTTTTGATTGTACTCACAGCATTTGAAATTGTCCAGGGCTTTGCCTTATAAACTCCTCCCCCTTCCTTTCCTTTCACCTCTTTTCAGTTTCTCGCAAGATTTTTATTTTCTCTTCGAAGCTCAGCGTTTGTGTCCCACTCTGCTGCCTGCCTGTTCCAGCCCGTGTTTCACAGCAGGTTGTGTAGCACCATTGCCTGAGAGATGCAGCGTGCTGGCAGAGCTGTTACCCAGCCACCTTCATCTCCTGCTCATCCTGCCCCTGCTACCCCAGAACATCCCTCTCTCCCCTTGTATGTGACTACACCCTGTCAGGCAGCTCTCTCCTCCGCACCGAGTCCCCTGTCACCTGCAGTGCCATCTGCTCCCTGCTGTCATGTACAGCACGGCTCCTCTGCTGCTGCTGCCCACGGCATGGCTCTGCCACTGTCACCTACACTGCTCCTTTGCCACACCTTTTCACTCGCTTAATGCGTCTGAGAGTTCGCTGCTGTCCCACCATCCAGAGATTCCTGTCTGTCCTGTGTCATCTGCCTCTCTCGTTCACCCCAGCATTGCCATTGAAATGTCAGTGCGGACTGAAATTTCTGGGGCTTGGGGTGTTTTATCATTTCAGGGGGCCTGCCATAGCTGGGTGCCACAGAGGGGAGGGGGGCAGCAGCCCTTCCAGAGGTACTCGCAGGTCTCAGCCAAAGCCTGCAAACGACACTGTTAATCCCTCACGTGAAAGGGCAAAAAGCTAAAAGAATACAAGACTCTGCTGAGATTAACAGAGAAACAAACAGAGCCCAGTGTAACAAAAGAAGGTGCTGAGATCTGTAGATAAGGAGCTTTCCGAGGCCTCTGAGCAAGGACCCTGTTTAACTCCCTGCAGAGCGCCAAAGGATCTGCAGGGCTCAGGGACAGAGCGGCAGGAGAGATGAAACAGCAAGAGTTAAGACAAGGAGACGGTTCCCTGCCTGAACTGCATTTTTCAACTTCCAGCTAGATTTTATTGTGTGGTTAGAACCAGTTCCTGTTCCGGACCTAGTTTAATTTCATTCTGGAAATGCGACCATCTACTATGTAGACACGCTATTATTACTTTCCAGCATCTAGTGATAATTGCCCAGATGGGTACAAACCATATTTTATTGTTACTTTTGTTTGGTTAAACTTAGGAGAGGAACTGCTTGCCATCGGGCTCCGAACAGGAAAGTACTTTATAGTGTTTGTAAGCAGTATCTTTGCCAGTGATGATGAAAGCAACATAAAATTGCTTTTGGAGGAAATTTACTCTTGGGTTGAAGCTCAGCCCAAGGCATATATATCATTTGTGTCCTTTTAAGCTTTATTTTTGAGGCCTAAGTGAGACTGATGGTGCACTGGTGTAGACTTGGTGCAGTGGAAAATATTGCTCTGGGGACTCAGTCCTTGGCTATTTTTCAGGGAAAGCTCCCAATTGTTTTCAATGTGCAAATACCACAAAGGCCCTATTTTGAGTTGTCTCTCATTATATTGCAAAACTGTTTCAATTATATCCTATGGATTTCACAGGCATGTAACTTCCTGAACACCCACACTGAGGAAAGAAAGGTTTCATGTTTGGATCTCTGTTTTGCTAACATACCAGCAAACAAAACCCCACAGGACCACATAGGACAGCTACAACATGAGTATTATTCTAAGGAATAGTCAACATTTGTCAGCCCTGACCACATGGTGACATCTGAATTTAGCACACTTTTCCCTGTCCTTGGAATAAAAAGATACCTAGGGAAAACTTAGTTAGTAAATGACTGTTGACTTTGCCTTTTTCTGAACTTTCTTATTATGGACAGCTGACCAGGCTGAAAAAAAACCCCTCAAAAAACTGTGTGAGATAAAACTATATATAAAATTAAACAAACTAACTAGAAGACATTAAAAAGCCTCGCATCAACATGGTAGTACTAGATTGTCTGCTAGATAGAAAGGCAGCATAAATAAACTCTGGATTGGAAAACAGTGGCATTGATTGTACTTGTCAAATGGAGTATGCAGCCAAAGGTACTCGGTAGGAAAAATACCCTACGGTATCTGGTCTCATCCAAAACACTTCTAATAGTTTGCTGAAGTGTACTGCTTAAGTACATCAAGAAATCTGAAGCATTCTTTTTATTCCAAATGACATTCATTTCAAGGGTGCTTAGACAAGCTCCTGTTCTAGAGATGCCAGCCACTGGACTTTGGGTAGAAGTCCCAGTGGGCTTGGTGCCGCTTCCCCTGTGTGTAATCAGATGCTCTTTTTCTCCTCTGTAAAGTCAGAATACGTTCCCTCACTGGGTCACCAGCGTGCTGTCCCTGCACAGGGGGCTGCCCACACAGGCCCCTGGTTCCCCAAACCTCTGCTCATGAGTCTTTGTCAGTTCAGTTCTGACCCAAACAACAGGCATTTCACATGACTGTTCTCATCACTGTTAAGGGCTTTAAATTTTTGCTGTCTTTTCCCACTTTAACTCTGCTTTGAAAACCTAGTCCTCCTCCTTGACAATTGCTATGGGACAAGGACCAGCTGCCATACAGGAGGTACTTTCCACAAGCCTCTCATTTTTCACAACCTCTCTGCCTTTTGGTTAGCACTGGGGTTTGTTGCTTTATCAGATAAAATAAATCTTCCAGAACCCATCTGTCTGTGTGCTAAGACTGATTCTTTACTCTCTTTTCCCATATAGTCCATAATTTTGGGGAGGTATTTTGCCTGTTCAGACTCTTTCATCTATTTTCAGGAGTCTAACCTTCACAGAGTCCTTTTTCAGGTTCTTTAGTGCTGCTTTTGGCACTAATCACAACCAAAGAAGTAAAAGAAGTAATCTGTGTTACAGATAGTCCAAGATCATTCTCTCTCCAGTATCACTAGAAACAATTTGGTGGACAAGCTGTTCTTCCTTTGCTCTGTCAGAATTACGGTGTTATTTCCCCCTCTCTATTTCAGGGAAGTATAATTTTTCCAGATTTTTATCCTGGCCCTTTTTTATTCCTGCAGCTAGATTGCTCTCTTTTGATAACACTGAAAAGAAAAATAGATGCCTATCATTGTTTTTTTTCTGTAGCTTTATTTCTTTAGGTAACAAAGAAGTGAATGTTCATACCATATTTAACATGCAAAATTTACTTTTTGGAAACTTCTGAATTGCAACATTTAAAAGTTTCTAGCTAACTTATCCTGGCCTTGTTTCTCATCTCTAGTATTCCTAGCTCTTCTTTTGTTGTGTATAAGCAATAGTGGCTTGTTCCTCATTAGTAACACACACCATGCATCTGCAGAATGATGTGGCTGGGTTAGTTTTGCCACAGCAGCTTCTATTTTTGATATTTCTTGTCTGTCTTTAGTTTTTTTATCAGGCAGTGACTATTGTGTTTAATATTCTCATGTACCCTTACTAGAGGGTACATGCTCTGCTCTCTGTATGCTGTCCTGCTGACATTTCCTTGGGATGTTCCTTAATCAAATCACTGTGACTTATGGCAGCAGAAGACCAAAGCCTCTCAGTTTTTCCCTGAACATTTTTGGAAGTTTTAACATTTTTACCTCAAGTTTCCAGAAGTTATGCTTTCTAAATGTTATGTTTTTCTTCACGGCTTATTCTTTTCTCATTTTTAAATTCTGTGTTGGTTTTAATGAGACTTTCCCCAGCTCTGCAGAATTTTTAAATGAAAAAGCCATGTATGTTTGCACTGAACACAACACAGGGCTCAGTCCCTGTGAATTTATCATGTGCTCTACTTGAGAAATCACCACAAGTGTTTGTCTAAATTAAGCTTTCTTATCAGTAGCTATTCTCTTAAAATACATATCTAAATATGTCCAAAACGTATGCAATATGGTTATATAGCATTTTTCTCTAAAATCTCTATAATTCTCTTTAAAAATTGTCTGCCAGCCTGGCCCCTGGATTGCTCCCTGCAGCCCAGCTCCCCTTGCCAGGACCAGGCTGTGCAGGGAGGCCCTGGGAGGTCACTTCCATGGGACTGCCCGTGGAGGCAGGTGAACCAAAAGGGCTGTGCTGTGTATTTTGCTGTATATTTTGGTGAGAAGCTGGTTCTGACAGCTGAAAATCTCGTGTACCATATCTAAAGGATGCTTTGTCAGTTCTGAGCTCTGGAGCAAAATGTAATCTGAATTTTTTGTGGAAAAGGAGCAGTCTTAGATTTCTCCTTCCCCTCTGCTCAGCAGCAAACCTGCCTGGTCTGCACTGCTGCTTGGTTAGATCCACATTCTTAAGAGTTTGGGGGGAACGGAGTGATTTTGTGTTTATTTCACCTAAACTTTAACTCCAGTTGTACAGTCTGATCTCTTAATTTCTTGCTTGCAAGTTGGAGTCGAACTGCATCAATAGAATAATGAATGATATCTGGTTTTATTACACACGTGTATTCTCTTGCTTTAACCTCAAAATGAGACATAGAGCAAGGTATTTCCTTGTGCTGAAACTGGGAATGAGTGCCAGGTCTTCCACCAAATCCTTGGAACAATTCTTTTTGACTGTTTTTTTTAAATTTGCCATTCTTAGTAAGCAAAAGAAAAAATGTGAATTTCCACTATAATTTTTTTTATCTCTTCGATTTAAAAAAAGAAAGAAGAAGTAAAATAATAAACTTTTTATAAAGCTTCAAAAATATTTTTCACTACCTGTGAAACACAGATGTGAAAAATAAATGTGGTTTAACCCAGAAATCAGGTAAACACCAGACAGCTACTTGTTCACTCCCACTCCCTCAGTGGGATGGGGGAGAGAATTGAGGGAGAAAAAAAAGAGTAAAATTCGTGGGTTGAGACAAAGACACTTTAATGTTCTGCTCTGAAAGATATTATGGAAATTATCTGAGGTCTTTAATTAAAAAGCCCCCTATTTTTATTTACTGAAATCATATACAAATAGTCACTACTTCCATTGCTGTCAGTGGCAAAATTCTTGTTATCCAGAGCTACACAGCCAATCTATCAAAAATAAATACACAGAGTAACTTCAGATGGGGAATAGAAGAGAGGTGTTTGTGCTTTCTCTGAAATCAGTTGAAATTTATTTTGGAATTATAATTAATGTTGTAATTGTAATTATAGTTGGCACAGGATTGCCCATTAAAGATCCACTAAAGATCATAAAATGTGATCATTGCTGTTGTCTGTGAAATCTGCAAGGAATCTTATTTTCAAAGTCAGGCGAGTCCTTTTCTGTTCTGCCTGCTGAAGACCTGTGCTGTGCAGGAGCCCACACTGAGAGCCAGCCACAGTTCCCATCCCACAGCTGCTATCTGCACCCTCACTAACCTGTTCAGCTCTCATACTCAAAAGAACTGCATCATGTAAATCAGGGAAAAAACCTGGAAATCATTTTTTAGCAGCTGTAATTCAGAGTTACCCTCTGAAAGCAGAAAAAAAGAGGAACAAATGGACAGCATGGCAAGAGAAGTGACATCAGTCCTGAGGGAAGGCACAGGGTGCGATGAGTGCCTGCCTGGTGTGCAGGTCTCTGGGCACTCAGCTTTTGGAAGATCTCTGAAGCTTTTAAAGACTGTGACTAAACCAATGCTTAAGGATCTCCTGGTCTTTATCCACTCCCTGCCTTACCTGTGTGGGTGGCAGGACATCCCTCTGCAGACAGCTCTGCTGAGGGATGGATGTGCTCTCTGCAGGTGTCATTCCTTCTTGTGGGAATTGCTTCGTGGTGATAGTTCAAAGGATGAACTCTCTCTGAAGATTTACTTTTAAAGCCTATCTGTTAACAAGACATGTTTAGTAAAAATGGTAAAGCAGAAGTGTTTGGGTCTATTAATAAGGTCACTGGTACTTGAATGAAATTCACTCAAATATGCAGCTATCACGAGAGCAATGAATCTTTTAAGTCTTCTAAATAGGTCTTGAGCTCCATTTGCATACATCTTTATGGAAAATATGAACTTCCATGCAATTACAAGTCACGTTATGGAAACTATACCTGAATAAATGATATGTGAAAAGTGGCACTGGTTGCCATCTTCCAAAGCATCTGAAATTCTAATCCCATCCAAACATCTTGGGTTCATGAAAAGTAATTTTGTATTCAGTTATATGAGTAAATGTAACTTAATCATGTTTGCATTTAATTCATTCAAACATCCAACAATCCTTGCTCTCAAAAGAAGAGCAGTGCTGACTATTTGCAGGCTTAAATTTAGGAAATCCTTTCTTGAATCAAAAGCAGAGACACTAGAGTTGGAGCTACCCTGAGTAGCACATGGGTACCCTCTTCTCACATTTCCTGTCTTGTTTTTCCTACGTGCAAATGGCTTTGGCTGGAGTGCTGTCCAAGAATGAATTAGAAGAAAAAAACCTCTGGCATTCAAAGTTGAAGTGCAGATTTTATGCCTTTTTTTTTTTTTTCCTTTCTGGAAACTCCCTCTATAAATGTTAACCTACATATCTGTCCTGGTTTTGGCTGGGATAAAGTTAATTTTCCTCTTAGCAGCTGGTACAGGGCCGTGTTTTGGATTTAGTAAGAGAACGATGGTGATAACACAGTTCTATTTAGTCATTTTTCTGCCTCTGTTTTGTATTTTGGTGTTGGTTTGGTGTGTTTTGTCAGTGATTCTATCTGAGTGGTAGTTCAGATAAAGAACAGCCAAGCTTTCATTTAGCCACAAAACGCGGATGATTTCCTGCCATTGCCATCTCCACTTTGGTGTGAGGAGATGCTGAAGCTCTTGTGCCTGTTGGAGCTGTACTGTTTCTATGGAACAAAAGTTGTTGGATTCCAGCTATGAACGAGTTAATGTCAGCATTTGGTTCAGTGTTGTGAAACTATATATTATCTATTGTATTTCCTTGGCCTTAAGTGGATTCTAGCATGGGATGAATTAGGTTGGCTAGATATTTTCTGCTGACTGTGATATCCCTGTTGAGCAGCTTTCCCAGTACGAATATATTTGGCCCTTCTTTTTTTTCCCCACAAGCTATATCCCTGTATAAAAACAGCTTTATCTCTAAAGAGCAAATAACACCCAGTGCTCATAACAGATGCCAAGAAATGTTTCTGTTTTGATTTTTGAAAATAAAAATTCAACTGTGTTCAATAAAATTCAGAAGCCGTTTTCCTCTGTGGAAATTAAAGGAATCCAAGGAAGTCTAGGAAGATAGCGACCTTCCTAATTAAAGCGGTAGCAACTGCAGGAATCCGGTTTTTACAACCACCTCTATCTCACTGTGCTGAGAACAAAGCAGTCCTCCATTAATATTTTATTTTCTCTTTTCTTCCACTATAACAATGCTCTATGTTCTGTGAGAGCCCTGGAAAGACATGCAGAGCTATGTTAATTATGGCTTAAATAATTGACACTCTGATTGTGTTGTACTTTCCAAATTGTATGTGGCGTGTCACTGGTTCTACATATAATTACATCTATTCACTGCCATCGTTTTTCCCACTTACATCACAGTATACAGTAGTCTACATGGCAAAATCGTGTGCAGTAACTAATAATGTCTTCACCAAATGACCTTTGTTTTTAAACACATGGAATGTGTGTAGCAGTGGAGGTCTGATTGCCATCAGAGCTAACGCATGCATCCAGGAAGATCTATTATGAAACAGTGAATGTCAGGGGAGTTGGGGGTCTGCAGCAGAAGCACGCTCGGGGTCTAAGGAGTGGGTATTAAGAACTTTCCAGTGTGGTCTGATGGTAATTCCTTATTTAAAACCGCATCCAGATTTTCAGCTTCTGGGAACCCAGAGACGTATTATTTGCTGTTTTATAGATTTGTGCATTAACTACTGGCATTATTAAGTACATCCAGCTATAGTACATACAGTACCTTGCAACAAGATAAACAAGCTTTCAAGACTCATCTTCAGGTGTTGACTGAGTCAATCTGAAAGCCTGAGTTTACGTACATGTTTGGAGAGTGAGTAACCAGATTCTTCTTGGAGTACCTCATTAGTCGACACGACTGCTACACAGCCACTTCCACTTCAGTGTTTGTCCAGTAGGCAGCTAACTTGACAATTAAAGCCTATCTCTTACAGTGCAGCCTTAAGTGAACTAAAAAAAAATTTATAGTTTTTTTTGAAAATCTGCGTCATCAAGGAGTATTGCAGAGTTCATGCCTTTGTTTGGAAATAGAGTAACTCCCTGCTAAAATGAACCCACTTTGGAAATTGTTTCCGTCTGCTTTGCATGTTTGTCCTCCTGCTTTCAAATAACCTTCTGTCCAACTGGAATTGATAAGGGAGAGGGATTAGTGTTGGAAAGGCTACAAGCACAAGTTCTCCTCAGGCAGCATGGCAGGTTTGCACCAATGACCACTTTGGAGCAATTGCTCCATCCGTGTCCTTCCCAGTAAGAGTGAGTGTCTTTCACCTCAGTGAGAGTGGGGAGATAGACAGCTTCAGGCCTACTGTGGAATAAGGATATGTGTAAAAGAAGGTACTGCAGGGTGGCAGGTACGCTTATAAATCCACACCTTCTTATGTTATAATGTTTTTAGAGAACCAAACTTTTAATGTTTTTATGATTCATATCCTCGTAATGATTAACCAAAATGATAATGTCAAGAGGATCCACAGATTTGAGATCAGCAGTGACTTTCAGGGTCTTTGACAGCGAGTGCTTTTTGTTCAGTTACTGTGAAAAGCTGGAAGAGTAACACTGTTGATATCACACTTAACCCTCAAAAGTAGGGAACTATTGGGTACTTGTAACAAAATATTTTCTTTTTTTTTAAAAAAAAAAAAAAATTAAAACACTGGGGTTTGTGTCACACATAATAAACATGATGGTAAAGTCCTGGAACTATTGCAGGATGAAAATATTTGTACTAAAAATAGACCTTATTGTTGGGGATTTTTGTGTGTGCGATTTGTTGGGTCTTTTTAAAGGGACCAAATATTCATCCCGTCTTCCTTTTCCAGCCTGGAAGATTATTCAAAATGTAGAAAAACTAGGAATGTAACCATTTATGTGAAGCAGCAACATGTTGAATGCTATTGGGGTTAAAAAATAAGTTTTCTGTGACAGAGAATACTTGAAGCAGCAATCTAAAAATCCTGTGGAAGGTGGATCTCCTATGACATTGGCCTAGATATGTGATACATCCTAGAAACCTGGAAAACTTATGAATGAGAGAAGTGGAAAAGTATTCTTAAGAAATGGGGGAAAAAACCACATTCTCTGGAAATGTCAGATGGGATTTTAAAAGTATTTAGCAATTATCTGTGTCTGGCCCAGCTCGGAAAGCTGTCCCAGTTTAGGACATCACTTGAACATGTGGTTCTGTGCTGCTGATGGAGGATAAGTGTTACATGAGGCTGAGCATCCCACATATGGATGGGCTTAGGAACGTGCGGAAATGCTTTGTCTGAATTAAGGACCCTGTTTAGAGGCTTCCACGCGTTGGCAGGGGTTGAAAAGGTTTATCTTGAAAATAAGGAATGTAGCTTGTTACGCTGATTTTGTGTGTGTGTGTTTGTTCTAAAAGTAATGTTGGTCACATGAGAAATTGTAGAATATAAAAAAAGCACATATATAAAATACTCTCCTCAATTCTCTATGCTGCAACAGAGTTCAGGAGCTTTTCTCTGAAAATTCTTTATGTATGTGTAGTTTTACACTTAGGAAGGTAACAAATGCTTTCAATCAACTTGGACAATTGTGTGAAGGCAGGAGAGAAATGATGCTAGATTGAAAATATAAAGGATTTTTTTTGTCTTTTAGAAGTTTGTACACATGGTTAAAAATTTTAGAAAAAGAATTTGACAGAGCTTTCTCATATCAAAAATCAATGTAAAACTGCACTGTAAATTGAAAAAACTATCTTGCTTGCATAACAGGGATAAGTATAAGTCTTGTTTTTATCTTATTTTCCCTTATTCCTCAGTGTCATTACCAAAACAAGTATTTCAGTGCATTAGAAAATGTAATTTGAGTCAACTGATACCTCATTCGGTTCTGGGATATATGTAATTTCCTGTGATGTTGAACAGAGAGAATTGATTTCAAATGTATATTTTTGGATTAAGGTGAAGGGATCAAGTAGGAACGTAACTCTTATGTCTGATGATTGAATTTGACCTGCCATATGAGCAGAGCAGAATCCTGTAGGATGATATCTGTGACATATAAATGCCATGTCTATATATTAATTTTGTCCCTATAAGGAGGGCTGGGTAGGGAAGTGGTGAATCAGTAACACAGTATTTGTGACACACAGAAAGGCATCTCAGCAGTTTCTCTATGCATATTCCTGTACTTAAGGGTAATAATTCCTGGTTACCTGATCCATGTACAGCGCAGAACATGGGAGAAACCTCTTCCCAGCTCCTCATGTGCTGGAAACTCCTGATGTGGATTTTGTGGAGCAGAGCCTGTGTTTGAGACCTAAATCTAAGCCAGCGTTACTCATGCTCTGGGCTGGGCTTTGCTGTGCAGTGGAGTTTGAAGGCCACTGCAAAGTTTTCTTTCAGGTGAATTCAGATGACAAATCCAAGTGGGTACATGATTTTCCTTATAAGTCTGATTTCTCCAGGAAATTGTATAAATTTTTGTCTGTATGTTTTCAAGGAATAATTTTTGAACCACTCTGCTGACTACATTTGGCGGAAAAGCAGAGACTGTAATATTATGACTATTTCATGAAAACGAGTGGCCCAGCAGGTCCTACTAATGCCTTTGCTCCAGAGGGGTGACAGTGAAAGTGCACCTTTCCTTGACAAAGGAGTTTTTGCAGAAAAAAAATGATGGAAATGAGAGGTGCTGTGGAAGTCAGGTTGCAAAATAATTCCATAAACAGCAAGCAAAATTCATTTAATGAAAATTCTGAACTTGTTGGACAGAAACATAGTTCTATGAGGTACCTTTCTGTAGGACCTGAGAAAGTTATCTGTGGTAGGATCCAATTTTCACAGATATTTCTGCATTAAAATGGTACTTGAAATTAGTTCAAAGCTAGTAGACTGGACACATGAACATGTAATTTTCTACCATTAGCGCGTGTGTGTGTGTGTATGTTTGCATTTTTTGCTTGTATAGCGCGTGTGTGTGTGTGTATGTTTGCATTTTTTGCTTGTATTGCAGTATTTGCATATTTTACATATTTCACATAGAAATATCTTATGAGCATGTTTTTTTATTTGCTGCCCATTTCAAGTCTCTAAATGTATTATAAATATTGTCCATCTGGATACAATATTGTTGTTTTTTAGGGCAACAAACATGCCTTTCTTCTTTCTGCTCTTCTTTCACAGCCTAGATAACACCAGTCATGATTCAGAAAGTATATGAGCAGCAAAGTACTCTCCAGATTATCAGTTGATCACAAATGTTCTTTGATGTGTCTTTAGTACTCAGTATTTTCAGAAGAGAGCAATGATATAGTGATACCCCGGGCAGTGGATACTTGAAAGAAGTGTGGTCTTTATTTAGTGCATAATCTTCATTCTGTGAACATCAGGCTTGTATCAGGGATAGGTCTTTGGGTTGCAGAATAAATGTGACTGAGTAGTTGCTTTTAAAAATTTTAGAATGTTTCCATAATCTGATAATGGAAATAGTAATTTTATTTATAATCCAGCATCCACTGTGAATGTTTCACTCTCGTGTGTTGATAGGAATTAGTACCTGAAAGCAAATGCTCCTTACAGATATTTCTTTACGTTATAATCAGAGGAGCACCAAATTTCCTGAGTTTAGCTTTCCCCTCTTTTAAAAGGATTGAGTTTTATTAAAGTTCAAATGAGTGACTGATGAGCTCTCATTTGCTAAAGTCTTAAATGGAAAGTCTTCTGGATCAGCTTGGGATCTTTGCAAATGCTGAAGATGTTTCTCTCTGTTCACTCAAATGTATTTTTCAGCATTTATTGTGGACATGCAAACATTTTCTACCTATATTGTTTTAATGGAGAAGCAGCCATGAGTGATGTAATTCTACATAGTCATTTTCCTTTTCTATATAGCTGTTGCAAAATTAAAAAGCTGTAAAGTTACAAATGGCTTCATATGAAGCAATACACAGCATGGAATTTCCTGCCAGTGGTTAAAATAATACCGTTACTTTTAACAGATGAAAACAGTTAAGCAAGTCCTCGTTTAAAAAAAAGGAAAAAGCCTTTCTCCTGAAAGTATCCCTTTAAAACATTTGCTTGAAAATAAGTAAAAAACAATCTTGGCACAGAATATTTTTACTCTTTTGGGGTTTTGGCATACAACACAGATCGAGAAGAATAATCACAGTGACAGGTAAGAAACCTGTAAAAGAAAAGCTTTATTTGAGCACAATTCACCAGACGTACATCTTAGTTTAGTCTTGTCTCCATCTGCAGAGTAAACCAGCCATATGCTTGGAGACATCATTGTCTTTTCTCTGGTTTTTTTTAATCCCCTGCACCAAAAAAGAAAAGTCATTAGGTTTGACAAGACTGGTACATTTCGTAGTAATTACAAGGGAGCACAAAACAAAACCAGGCCAGTTTCACAACGTCCGTGATTGTCCTAATGCACCAAAGAACGTTTTTTACATTCTGTTAGGGGGAAACTGATTAATTGGTTCTTTGTAACTCCAAATTGAAATCACAGTGTAACCTGGTTGTGCTCAGCACAGGAAGCCTTTGGGGATGCCAAAGTTTGGACATGAGTCTGGGACATAGAGGAGTCCCAGAACTATTGTGTTCAGTGAGCTGTGAAAAGTCATTCAGAAGAGAAACACTCAGCATCCTTTATTTATTTGCATTGAAATATTTATCTGTGATGTGAGGCATTCATAATAGATTGTCAATCTCTTGTGCCTTGTGATGAATCAGGGTGTCTTGCATTGAATTCTAAGTATTTTCTTCTGTGAATAATTTCATAATTGTCACATTTCCAACCTACGAATGTACCCTGACCTTTGGATCCAAATTATCTTTTTTTTTTTTTTCTTTCTCTAGTAAGGAAGTCAAACCTTTAATTTTCTGTTTAAAAAAAACCAAAAAACAACTCACCTGCCTAAATTATTAATTTTTACACTTAGAGATTAAAACTCAATCAACCTGAAAATTCATGTCTTGCTTCTCTTTCCTGATAATTGAAGGAAATTATTTATGTAGCATAGATTAATATTCTTTCATGTTCTACCTGACATTCCAGATTAAAGTATGACTTTGAAATAGAGATGGGTTGGGACTGAAATACCTTATGCAACCACTCTAGTACTTGGAAAGCAATGTGTTAGGTTCTTAGTACCAAAGCTCACATAGGAAGGAAATTTTCACTTCCATCTTGTTATATCCTGAGTGGAACAGAGTGAAATGAGCCTGGGAGATAAAACAAATTAGAGAAAGAGAACAAAGGCATGACAACAACGGACAGTGTGCATCCTCAGTCCTTAGCACTTTTAGGGAGAGGGATGTCACAGAAGCCGTGGTTTTGGTAGAAAGACGGGAAAGTCTCTTTTGAAGCTGCATCTAACACCATCATAGGCTCCTTTGAGCTGTGCACTGGTACAGAGTCTAGTCTGTGTTTTTTCACTGTTCTGGGACAAGCAAACTCCCAAACAACATCTAGAGTAACACTTGGCATTTCTGGCATAACTCTGGGCCATTTTCTGTAGAGTAGGAAGCTGTGCTGACCCACCAGCACAAGAAAGTTTACTCTGAGTTTTTTGAGTGAGCTTCTCTCAGCCTTTTCTCTCTTTCTTTCTCTTCCTTTCTCTGTCTTTCATCTGTGATTGAAAAAGGATCTTGGAGACAAGAGAAAAGGCAGCAGTTTAAAGGAGGTTGAGCAGTGCTAACCCAGAACACAAAGGGTGGAGGTGTATCTGCTCAGTGCTGGCATGCAGCCATCATGGTTATCAGCTTAATAGCATAACTTAACAGGAAGAATTACACTCGTGACCTTCTGCTCCAACAGCACAAGCTTCTATCACTTGAGCTAAAGGAGAATCTCCATTAGTAGTTGCTCATTGTCACAGGGCACATATCTTGGGCCAACCACTTATAACGACAAGATATCATAAACACTTGAACAGCTCTGATTTTGTCCAGTAGAGGGAAGTGGATAGACGCAAACACTAACTCAATATGTTAGAAAGAGATATCATCAACATATTAACTACATCATGCATGATTGGCAAAAGGCGTAACGATTGCAGAACCTCGCGTTTCTCGCTACTGCCAAAACCTCTGTATTGACTAAGGATCATTTCCACTAGAATTGCTGTGTCTTGCACTGTCACTGTTTTTTGAATTACAGGGCTGCCATAAAAGAGTAGTCTGGATCACAAAGCAATTTACCTTGTTGATGAAAATAACATGTTGCTGGGTTATGAGCAGCACTCATTAAGTTCAATTTTTCAACTTATGCTCTTGAGGGAAGTTGAAAAATACCTTTAAGAGAGAGCTGGAAGTAAGTTGCATTTCAAAAATAGGTGCCTTTTTCCTTGGAAATAGGAATGGAATAGTAAATTGGGTACTGCCACAGAACTCCTCCAAAGTGAGAACTCCAAAGCATTTGGATGCTGGATTTCCACTTTAGTGTCAATCAGTATTTCTTGGGTAACATGATAAAAGCAAAATATTTCAGAACTAGCTTTCTTCTAGACCCCTATTTACTTGCTTACAGTAGCCCAGTGGCTGTTCCCTGGGGAGAAAGACAGTTACTGAATTTAGAATTGCTCCTTGTCAGCTTTAGCTGTGCAGGTACTACCTACCCAGCAGGAAAAAAAAAAAAGTGTTTGCCTGTTTTGGAGTCGTGTTTGGATTATGAGTTTTTTGGTGTTTTTTAAGAGGGCCTTAAAGGCAAAGATGTACCATTCAGCAGTGATAATCACAGTGCTGTACCATGGAAACATGGCCAACCGTATCAAGTATTCCTAAGCCTGTTGACAGGCAATCATCAGCCCAGTCTTTCTTTGGAACTGCTTGAAGCAGTCCTCTTCTTTTTTAATGCTGAATGATTCTCCACAAGGTCCACCAGTTCCTTTCCTCTCCACTGGATTAGTTGGAGTGTCCAAAAATTAAAGGATGCCAACTGGCTTGCAACCAGCCATTTATAGAGCAGCTCGTGTTCCAGAGGCATTTTTCCCCCAACAACTTTGGCTTTTTCTCATCCTCATTCCTTTCTGTACAGAACTCTGAAGTCCCTGTAGAGGTTTCATAACATCCTGAAGCCTTCATCAAATGGTAAATTGGTATTCTGTTAGGCTGTCAAGAAGGATTAGAAGGAAGGATCTATTCTTCTCCTTATTCTCATTCTTTAATGACAAGTTACATTGCCAGGCTGTCCACTAAATCACATTAGGCAAGGTCTAATTTACTTCTTCATACCAAAATAGAGAGGAACCAGAAACAAAAAAAAAAATCTCCCACTTAGGACATGCGTTGAGAATTGAGGGAATTGCTGTGCTACTGCAGTTCTGTTTTACAAGTTATCATTTTATTAGCATGAAAATGTGTATTGTCCCCTGACTGCTTTTCTCTTTTCTTTTGGAAATTTATATACACCCATTTTAAGTAATTGTAAAGCTTTAAAACAATCTGCATTTGTGAATTTCATCAAAAGCATGAAGAGTTAATGCCTGGACATGTATTTTCATAAAGAAATTTTCAACCAGTTCTGTGAGAGTCTCACATTCTTTGTCAGGGATCATCCCTTTCCGCCTCATGAAAGGAGTTTGGGTTTTGCTGGAAACTGAAGATGCTGTGTTTACCAGCACTACTTTCCCCATTACACACATGGGTAGATCTCCCATTGCAGCCAGTATCAGTGTTTGTGGGTGTAAACATGAAGGTGAAGACATACATTTGCTGAGAAGGAGTCTACAGAGAAGGAAGAAATGTGTACTGTAATGTTGGAAACCATTCTAAATTTAGTGCTGTTGGCGTGTGGACTACTTCCCCATGTCTAGGGGCATGAGTGGCCTTCAAAGGAGAGAGGAGGAGATGCCTTAAAAGAGGGAGGGAAAGGAAAAATAGAATATCCACGACTGGCAAAATTCACCTTCTGTGCCTCTCGCTTCCATGTTTGGAGTGCTGGCAAAATGTCGTGGTTAATGCAGCTCTTTGTGCTTTTCCATCCTGGTGATAGATGTAGTGATGGGACAGACTAGGTTAATTTGCAAGAATATGATTGGAAAATGTACCCGGTGGGCAGTCGTGGCTGCGCTAACCAAACACAGAGCTGGGAGAGTTCAATGAGTGTTAATGCTGTGCTGCATCCTGCAAGACCAGAATGAATGCCACACATTTCCAAGCATAAGAAATTCTGCATAAATAGGACATTCAATTATTTATGAATAGACTCCAAGTCAGTGATTAATTAGCATTTTAAATATGGTTGATTAACACATTAACCCTATTTTATGAAAACTCTTTTAAAAGATACATATTACATGTGCTTCCATTTGATTTTCACATTTCTGATGTCTTTCATCTGTTAGATTACTGTGTCCTATAAGACTTTCTAGAACGTTTAATTATTTACTTTACAAATGCAGGATGTTATAATGATATTTGTAAAGAAAAAGCTAGGATAATGAATATACAATACCGTATTAGCAGCTTCCCCAACTGTTGACAGGAGGTTAGGGGGGTATGGGTGGAGGAAGAAAGAAAATCAAAACAAGATAATAATGTTGCACGAGATGTATACAAGTGAATATGCAATAAGCACTGGGAATAGTGTACAAAAGCAATAACATAATTTACCATTCTGTATGAAAGAACTAGCTGAGGTGCTTTTGTCTGTATTGAAGGTAAAGTTTGGAAGCTTTCACTGGAAAGCAGAATATAACCTAGAAATGATTTGCATTATCAGTTACAGAAGAAAACATTTACTTGTTTAATAATCAGTTATTTATTTCTATTATTAATTATTCATCTCTCTCTCAGTGATCACTAGCAGACTGGCTGCTACCCTACCAAGGGCTGGGATTTACCTGCCAGACCTAACGATGAAAAGAAGAGAAAGAGGGGAAAGCCCCCCCCCAATCAGTAGCTCAGTTCATTTTAAACTGTTTGTTTCTGTGTAGGCTGATTAAGTTCAGGAGTTGCCTAATAGCCTAAGATACCTCCTTCCTGTATATTCACATGGCAATTCACAGACTGTTCTCGTGTAATAAAGTGAAATTATGCTGGGAGGGAACCTGTCAGAACTGACCTTTTTTTTTGAGGTCTTGTCTCATGACATACAGAACGGAGAAGACATTCAGCCTTCAGAGCACTCAGCATCTCAGGAGGGTCTGTGTTTAAAGTACACACCTGCTCCTCTGCAGTAAATAAAACAGTCAATGTTCTTACATGAAGGCATATGCTTGGCTATTTTGTGTAATTGGCTCTGTCTCCATTTCTGCAAAAGGATATCAAAATTGGTGGTGTTAGAGTTGACTATTTCCCCCCTACATTGTTAAGGACAAAAAGCCCTGCAAAGATCAAGCTCTGCTTGGAATTTTCTAAAGTTAAGCTGTGTTTAAAAAAAAGGGAGAAAACACATGATACTGAAAACTGGTCAGCTGGCTCTTCACCTGAAAAATGGCTTATTAGCAGGAATATCATCAAGGTACAATATAGGTTCATGGGCCAAAGTCATTGAAAAAGGACATAAAAGGCAATTCTTACCTATCTTAATCAGTGAATTTATCTATGCAAGTGAGAAGCATGTTGTCTACAGTATGCTGTTATATTTGTCGTATAGAGAAGCAGATAACTGGTAATGCAATTGGCCTGCTACTCAGATCTTCTTCTCCATCTTCTTCTTCTCTTCGTTTTCTGTAATGTTACTTTGCCATCAAAACTATCCCTAACCTTCACAGTGTTGTATTTCCTTTCTGAAAAAAAACCCACCCAAATTAAAACCACCAGGTATTTAAATTTTTGATTTGCTTACTTCTGCTTTTTGGCCTCAAAAAATAGGGTAAGCTATTTCCTTTTTTGATGATAAGATAGTAAAAAAATGGAGGTAGTCATATTACAGTGAAGGTCCATATCTTTTAAAGGTGAGCATTGGAGTATCTGGACACGTTGCATGCTTCATTGCAATAAGGCACCAGGTACAAGGGTATGTGATTACCATGCATGAGGAGGCTCGTGGAGCAAGTTCAGTGAAGTCATTATGATGATATCATTGCTGGTGGCCATTACTCTACATTACTAGTGGCCATTACTGTAATCTAAATGGACATTGGGAGGAGATTATGGTGAAAGGTGCTAATGGCTTGCACATTAGAGGTCCTTAACATATAAGCACCCAGGATGAAAGTCTATGTACAAAGAGTTAAATAAATTGTGCAGCATCTTCCCCCAGGGAGTCATTAAAGGTATTATGCAAGTTTAAGTATTCTTCTTTATCTGGGCTATTAGACCTTTCAAACTAGGAGGTCTAAAGGAAAGAGCTCCTGAGTAGTGTTTTTCCCAGGTGTAAAATCAAGCCCGTGGGCTGGGGTTGAAGGGTGGTGGGTGAGAGTGGAAGACAATCTATAGTTTAAGCAGGTAAATCTGTCAGATTTCCCAAGTGCTGGAGAAAAAACTGCTAAGTGTGTGCAGTTTTCATGTTCAAGGGAAGAAGGTGCATCTTTTAGGGCTTTACTTTGGAATACAGTCAAATTATCCACCTCTTCCTCAGCTGAAAGCTTTGCTGTATTACTGCAATATTTTGTTTCAATGTCTATTTTTCTAAAGGAAAAAAAATATCTAGTAGAGTAGCAATGTATAGAGTACAAGTATTCTAGCAATGTGAGTAACTGCTGTCACAAAGATCTTCCAATACTATAATGTAAAACATTAGGCATTGCCAAAATCCTACGGTTTTTACGCGCTGGCTTGAATAAATAATGGAAGACAGGAATAAGTAGAAAAAGGAAATAAATTCTTCCTCTCGACAGAGGTTCCCTTTGCAGAGATGCATATTTTCTTCCTCCAATACGCCTCCAGAGCTGATAGGAAAAGGAATTCAGAAACCTCAGCTGGCACAGAAGGCAGCAACCCAGCTCTACTCTGGGAAGGATGCCTGGTTGTTACAACAACTCTCTGTAGGCTGGAGTTTATTTTCAGGTCTTTGCATTCATGGCCAAGCAAAATATATGTAAAACTATGGCATGTCTTACAGGATCTGAACCTAAAGTATACCAAGAGTAAGGGATTTTCTGTTTATGAGCCTATCTTGACTCATCTGATTTGAGGTATGTGGCTGAGTCAAATCTATCTATTTGCAGAAAAATTTTGCAAGAGTTGGTACAAAAGCCTTTCTACCAGGAAGAAGATGAATCATTGCTAAAGAGAAACCATTATAGAAACCGAGGAGGGCAAGGTGGTAGAGCGGTAAAACGTTGTAGTTAGAGATAAGAGATTCAGTTCAGGGATAATCCTAGGTGAAACTTGAGTTACAGTTGAACTTCAATACCATCAAATATCTACTGTAAACATGCAGGAATTCTGGTCCCGAGTCCTCTATATGAGTCTTGGGGGATGTAGCCAGAGAATGACCAGCTCCACTGTCCCCCAGGGTAGTGGGTTTCCCTCCCAGTGTAGGATGAGTCCACCAGCTTGTTTACACTAAGCCTTGTGCCGAGCTGAAGGCATTACGTTATTGAAGTGCACACATTGGCCCAGAAAGTTTTATCTTCCAGTTTAGGCATCAACTTAAATGCTTTAATGCAATTTTAATTAAGGCATGGATTAGAGAGGAAGAGGACAGTGTAGGAATATTTCCACAGAAGTTTTATTGAGCTTGCACAGTAGCAAAAGAGAAACAATGTGGGTTTTGTCCCACAATGCTTTAGTCTTCAAAGGCTGCAAATCCTCTAATTAATTGGCAGGTAGAAAATAGGCTGTACAGAAGTTAATTCACTGGGGGCTGCAATTGCTGCGGCTGTGCCCTCAGTGCCTGTTACAGTCCTGATCCAAAGTCAGTTGAAGCCAATCGATCAGGCCCTAATTGCACACTGATTAGTATCGCTGAGCTTGGCAGCATAGTAAATCTTTAAGAATTAGGAGCCACTGTGTTTTTTGGAGTAGTTCTTTTCACCATTATGTGTGACTGATAACTTGCAGTGGGATTTAAACACAAATATTGTATTATTGAGAGACAACACTATGTGTAATTGTTGCCAAGATAATAGATGAAATAGCTCAACTTCCTTTGGAAAAGTTTCAAAGGTTGGAAAGTTTCAGACAGGCATTTTTTGCAGGTGTAATGAAAGGATCAGCGTGTATTTCCCACAAGGGCTTTCATTTTTCATTTTTATCCTTAAGAGAAGCCAGTGGCGCTTCCTGAGTATTGTCATTGACTAAGGCACAAAGAAGGAGAAAAAAGAAACAATTGATAAAAAAAAAAAAAGAAAGAAAAAGTGAATCAAAACATGACTTCTTGTTTTCAAGAAGAAGGGCCAACTTTTACTTTATAGTAACAGCTTTGAGATCAGCAGCTGTGGGATTACATGGCAGAGGTTTGTAAAAAAAATCAATAACTGCTGCTGTTTGGAGAGAGGGAAAGAAAGGACAGCTAACTAGACCAGATTGTAACAGTTCTGCAAGCAGTCACAATGCTCACCTTACAACAGCGCAGCCCTGCAAATTATTAAATAATAAATCACAAAGTCGAACAGTCTTGGGTGGACAGAATGCGTTTGACTGTAAAGCAGACAGAGGCCTATGAATTATTCACATCTCAAGCAAAGATAAAACAAGCGGAGAAGAAATGAGAAGAATTCTTCCAAACAGGTTCTCCTGTACTGAAATATACCTTTTGATTACTGATACATATTGGGGGATTCAACCGGTCAAAGTCATGCCAGAACTAAGAAGAAGGAGACAACTGCAACCTAGGTTTAGTGCTATGGGAAAATCCTGGCATTAATAAGTAACTTCAGAAGTAATGTTCCTGTGAAATATCGTTTTGCAACATTAGTATGTTAGCAATTACGGGGGAAAAAATAGATCTCAGAAAAAAATTGTCATAGAAATGTCAAGATCTTAAATATTTTCTTTAATTTAGTGAGTTAAAACTTTGTAAAAGCTTATTTTAATCAGAAGAGCAAGCTGGGAGCTGAAGATTTGCTAATGAAATGGTGGGAATCCTATATTTTGATCATTTCAAGCATCTGACTTAGCTGAAATAGGAAGAAAAGAATTAAAGCTGATCTTCAAATATAAAGATAAGAATGAAAACCAGAATTCTTCATTCTGGACTGTGGGTTTTTATCACTGGTTTATAATATTTAGGTTATTTGAACATAACTAATGTCCATGACTTACAGGGGAAACAATATCAATCAAACCATTTATTTTCCTTTGAAATTTTTTTTGTTGCTGTTTTTTTTTAATTTTATGATTTTCCTAGCAGAATTTCCAGCTTACCACACTGATACACCTATAGAGCAGAAGAAAATATATATGGTCAGATCCTGCTGACACTGACTGAGGCCAGAGCATAACAGTCTTGGGCTGTATTGATGACAAAGAAACATTTAGAGTGGAAAAGACCTCTAAGATCACTAACCCAGCACAGCCAAGTCCACCACTAAACTGTGTCCCTAAGCGCCACATCTACACATCTTTTAAATGGTAGCAACACCTTCCTTCTGATTAGTGGTGTGGTGTCATGAAGGACGGAAATACACTGCTGCTGAGCCTAATGCTGTCTGAAAAGGTAGAAAACCACCTTTCTTTCATTCTTTGGTTCTTGGAGACCAAGTTTGTGAACAAACCTACTTGTGGGAACCTCTCCCATGACTGACTTTGCATTTAAGAGAGTGCAATGAAAAGAGAAAAGGGACAAGGACCAAACCCAAGGGAAGGCACAGCTAATCCTGCTGAAGGCCCCTGTATGAGGGCGCTGGACTCCCACTGACTGGGAAACTTACATATTTCAGTAACTGGAAGCAAATGTTCTCAGTTTTCCAAGCACTGGCTCTTCTGGTGTCTCTGCCTGTAAGGGTTTCCCATAAATGTGTGTCCTGATAAGGAACAGAGTTGCTTTACTAGTGTAGCTGCCACAAACTGCAAGTGCAGATGAGAAACAGCACATGCCAGTGTCCAAGGATGGGAAATCTGGTTCAGGATGTGAAGGTAGGGCCTCCCTCCCCACACTTCCTCCAGAGTCAGTCCCCTCATGCCTGTTGTTCCCAGCCCATGGTTGATCTTTTTATCCTTTTAGATGTAGAATTGTCCAGATGCAGAATTTTCCCAGTCTCACTATTTCCTGCACTCCAGGCAAATCGATATAGACCTGCCCCTGCCCCAGCAAAGGCTGTGTCCAAACCTTGCTCCTTGTCCTCCAGACCCACAGCTCCCCCACCTTTTCTCTGCTGTCAACTCCAAGTCTCATCATCTCTCTTCCAGCTGCCGTCACTTGTGAACCAAGTGTCCTTTTGTGCCAGTGTGTGTTCTCCCTTGAGCCAGACGGTTACAAAGTCATGAGTTGGTTTTAAGAGGTGAACATCACAGGAGTGCAATAAAAAAAATAGGAAACGAGGTAGGAAATGTAATTCAAAAGAGTTTGGGGAGGGATGCAAATGATGAGTGATGTGCAGCAGAGCTTCAAAGGTGCAGACAAGAGGCTTCAACTTGATGAAAACAAATCTAAAACAGCAAATAAAAGCAGCTTAAAAGGCACATGTCTAATACAGCCAGCTGTGAGAAGGTGTTACTCCAGTGCTTCGTGTAGCCTATAAGAGAGGGATGAGTTGAAGAGAGAAACTTTAGTGACCAAGACAGAGAACAGAGGTAGTTGGTGACTTGTCTTGGGTGTCTTCAACATTGCAGGACACACCGCAACCAGCTGAAGATTGCTGATGCATCTATGGAACAAGAAAAAATTCATGCTGGTACATCAGAGCTAAGCAGATATTTCCCTTGCACCTGCTTACCAGTAGCCAGGGAGTTTTGCTTCACCCAGCTGCCTCATGCATTTAATGTATTCATTAAAATGCACTTCTAGGCATTGTATTGAAATGTCAGTTCCTATGAGTTACACATTTCTGAACAGCAGTGACTTAACCAGGGGATATATTGAGCTGATAGTGTCTAAATCAGGTGGACAACTGACAATTTAGTAGCAACTAAAGTTAATTGAGATTCTGTACATGGGCCACACAAATACAACAACCAGGTTTGATTCAGGGCCTTCCATGGCAGCAGGAAGTTTCAACTTTGCTTTCAACTACTTAACTGTGTTTGCCAAGAACCAGAATCCACACTTGGAAAATTTTCGCAGAAGTTTGCAATAGCAGTGGGTCTTTTTCCTTCTGCAGTACTTGAGAGAAAGATGCTCCTTTTGTTTTGCAGAAGTCTAAGAAAAAAGTAGTTTCTAATAGGGCCTTCCATTTTGTTGTGCCAATGATACTGATGTGTAGGTCAGGCTTGCATAGATTGGACAAGAGTAATTTAGGTTTATATTTTTCCCTATATGTTTAATCTGCTAGAATATACTGTATGTAGTATTAAGATTTTGGCAACAGAAATTTGTTTCAGTTGTTCCTTTTTGTTTTTCATTAAACAATAAACCAAAAGAACTTGACCAAAGATATTTTATACTTAGGAATTTTTTAAAAAGGTTTACACTTGTTCTCTTTGCTACCCATACCCACCCTTGTTGAAGAGTATTTACTGCTGTTGTTTCTCTTATCTCCTGGTTTAACTGTTGCCAGTTGATATTTTCTGTCTTTGGTGCATTATGCAGAGAAGGTACCAGCAATGTAAGCCTTGGTTATGGCTAGGAACTGTCTGATAAAGAACAGATGAAACTTGTTTTAAAATGTTTCATTTTATCCGTCAGAAAAAAGAGTGAGCACCTGCATAATGTGCTCTGGTGAGTACTGTCAATTAAAGAGTTGTGAAGTGGATATTAGAAGATTATTTATAATTCTGTTATATAATGGCTTAGATGGACTGCACTGGAGAAATTAACATGACAGAGGGATGGAAATCATATTAGAATTTGGACGTACTTGAGAGTCGATGAAATTATATTAAAAAAAATACCATTCAGAATAAACACTAATGACAGGCCTTTTTATTGATGTTTAATTCAGAAAAGAAGTTAATGCATGCCTTGAAAAGCAAAGAAGGACTGCTTTATGCTTAATAATTTGCTTAAACTGAATTTCAGACAGAAAATTAATTAACTAAAAGGACTTTCTAGAAGGGAAAAAGTTACAGTATTCGCTTCTTTTTCTCAATACCAGCGCTCTTCAGTATGTTTGAAATCTGAGAACTGGTTGGATGAATACAGCTTTTGGAATTGCCCCTTGGTTTTTGGAATTGTGGTTTGCTTCCGACTGTCCTAGGAAGGGCAAAGGCCAGTGAAGGTGTGGCCACGGCCCTGGTATTGAGCGGTTGGCAGAGATCCCATAACCCTCCCATAGCACAAAGCACAGTTATCTACAGTAGTCCCCAAAGCCCAGTGTTTGCCACAGTGAACTCTCCAAATATATGCAGCTTAATAAATGAAAGGTTTTTAGAGTGCTAACTTAGCCAATATCTGTGATTAGATTCTGTTCCTAAATCAAGTCAAGAATTCTTTGATGATTTTTTTTTCCCATGTAAAGATTTCCTGGCTACCTGCTTCACTGCAAAGAGCAGGGAGTTGGATAATTGTGATAAATTCTCCAGCTTAATCTGGTAGCAGTAAGTAAAGTTGAAAGATCTAAACTAAGATACAGGAGTGAAGAATAAATAAAATAAAAGAAAAAAACCAAATAATTCTCTGCCAGCGAAGGATGCCTAGTTTTTATTATTTGAAAATAGTATGATTTAATTTTGGCAGGAATGTGTATTCTTCTTGGGAAGCACTGGTGCTTTGTTAACACCTCCAATGCAGCTTTCAAAGCACAGGTGCCCTGGTCTCTGGAGTGAGCAGGCTGCACAGAGCTGCCTGAGCCTGGGCACAAACCCACAGGCTCCCATGACCCACAGTGGTCACCGAGGGGTTCTTTCCAGAATTAAAAATATGGTTTAATGTCAAGCCAGGCCTTTTGGTTGATTCAGAGCAAAGTATATTACTTTTGGGGTGGTACATAGCTCTTATTTTTCATTTAGATATATGCTAAAATGAGAACAAGTTACCTTGAAACTGTCAGATTTTTGTTTTCAAGTGTCATCTATTTTAACGTTTGTTAAATATGCTTTTTTTTCTTTATTTGCCTGTAGGATCATACCACTCACTTAATTTTACTCAACTTGATTGGGGAGGGGGTATGCATTAATTTTTAAAGTAGTCCATTTTTGTATGTAAGCTGTTAAAACTTAATTTGTGATACGAAAATTGTCTAACAACACCAAAGTATATAATACTGAGCTTTTATTAAAACAGGAAGTATTTTATGATAATGAACCTGAAGGAGTGTCGTCAGCAGGGGGATTGCCAGATAATCTCTTCCAGTTGAGACTAATGAAACAGTTTATCTTGTGGTCTATATTTAATAAGTGTGGTTGGTTTTCTGGGCACTGAATCATTCTAGAGATCTGAAGAGTTTTCCATACAAATAATTTTCTTATTTGGCTTTATCCAAAACACTGTCTTGTTGAAAGACACTTCCCATCGACTTCAGTGCTTTGGAGCAGACTCCTGATGCGATGCTAAGTGCCAGTTCCTTTTTCAAACAGTATGCGGAGGGATAGTCTTTTTGAATTCATTGTCTTTAATTCTCAATTTGTCTTTAATTATCAAAATGAACCAAAATATAGATGCTTTCCATTCATGGCTCCTATTTGAGAGGACTGCTCAGTAATTTGACATGAAAGCAGTTATAGAAACTGGCTCACATGTTTATTTGAATCATCTGCCTTCAAGGAGCTATCAAACAAGTTCGTAGCTGTGTTACAATGAGCCTCAAGTTCTAATTAGCAAAACTAACCTGACACACGCTTCCTCTTACTGGCTTTTAAGCCATTTTCTTTTGAATCTTTTGGAAATGCTGGAGAGCGGGCCTGCAAGAATTAATAACGTTATTGCAGTGTGTCATCCTGGAGTCGTTTAAATGATGTGTGTGTTCCAGCACCAACCTTTGAGGTTATTATTAAGTCCTGCCACAGCAGGAGCAAAAGTCAAGAAGCAATTATATGCATGATTAGTTTGTCAGTTTTCCAGAAGTTCTTTGGGCCACTGTTCGTCCTGCCTGGCTCGTTGAGATGAGGATTTAACACTAAGTTTCGGGCTGATAGCGTGTGTTGCTTCTTGAGCTGGCCTGCCCCCAGCCATGAGTGCTCGAAGAGCAAAGATAACGAGGTTGTGGAAAGCCAAATGTGCTTGAAGCCTCACTTGAAAAAACTGAAAGGAGCTAAATGCATTATTTCTTGGAAGGTTAAATTGATCATCTGTAAGTTCTCACTCAGGAGAAGGTCTCAAAACACTAATTATGAAAAATAGCTTCTCTTCAGCCTAATGCAGGGCATAGAAAAAATTGTATTCAGGTTTACCTGAGCTACATTAACCAGGGTACTTCTGGCTTTTCACTTCTGCTCACGTCCTCAAAATAGGTGCTTTGTTCTGTTCTGAAAATGTGAACATAATCTACAATGGCCTTGATAAAAACGCTAAAGTAGGCCACCCATCTCCTGTGCAACCTTTGCATAGCAGATAGTGAAGGAAACCAATCAAACCATAAAACATAATATTGCTAACTCTTCCCACCCCTGCACACACGGAATATAGGGACTACGGGAGGAAATGTAAAGGCAGAGCCTCTCCTTTATGGCACTGTGAATTTTCTGCATGCACATTCTTTTGGTATTTCATTTATTTTCTCGGGTTGGTAGAAGGCCCCATTAAAAACCATGTCATGAAACAGAATTCCTCTGGGCTCTTCCAGGCACAAGTTTTGTATAGGTGACAGTGAGATGAATTGTCTGCCTGGCTCAGAAATGAACTCTCACTCTTCTGCCTGGAAGCAAGGCAGGACAAACTCATAAAGACTTTTCCTCAGTTTTTGAGTTTTCTGACAGCATAGGCAAAACTGGGCTTCCAACATGTGCAAAGATAAATATCTTGTTTTGATGCTGAAGTTAAAAACATTTCTTTAAATATCATTGTCATAATAAAGAATTAGAATATATGAATGCAAACAAACCACCAGAATAGACCCACATCTTTGTGGAGACCAGAATGGACAGACCAAGCAGACCATCAGGGTGTTTAGTTAAGTATGGGGAGCACGTCCCAGTATAAGCTATCTCTCGGGTTGCTCAGACTTTACAAGGGTTATTGACAATATTTATGGAACTGGAACTGTTCCCCTGCTGAAAAGGAAGACGGTAGGTTAACAATGTGCAAGTAGATCTGTCTTTATGATGATGATAAATTATTGCTCGTAGGTTACAATGGAGATATTGTAATGTCCATCCTAATGGTTAGTGTAATGTTACTTATAAAGAAAATCAATAGATGTGTTTTAAAAAAATCAGGACATGAATATTTTTTTAAGCCACTAAAACTGGCCAAACTTGCTGAGTTGAACCATACGTCAACAAACAAATGCTTCTGATTCCAGCTATTGTTTTTATTCTTTGAGAAATGGATGGTTTCATTACAGAATTTGTTGGGTCACCTTAAAAAAAAATTCCCAGTTGATCCATAACACAGCAACTGATGGATTTACAACAAAATCCATATCCGTTATTTTACGTACATTTTGTTGCTTAAAAAGAATATCTTAATATAACAGCTGATACTTTTTAAATCCACATTGAAACAACTGTTGGATTTTTATACTGTTGTAAAACTCTTTGTAGGGTATTCATAGAAAATGTTTTATTAATTGCCATATGTTTATTGATTTCTCTTTCATGTTGGTTCTTTTGTTCTTTCTTTGTAGTGGCAAAAGATCTTTCTGCATCATCATTTGCAAGTTATCTAAAATGTCAAAGGTGTTCTTTTGAAGTTTATTATAGATCACATGCTGTACAGGCCTTGACTTTGGCATATTTACAAAAAAAAGTACATACTTTGAAAGCTCAGAAAGAGATTGGGGCTGCATTAGTTAAGAAAGGAAGAATATTTTCCTACTTTTTTCTTTTTTTTTTTTTTTTAATTTAAGAAGAATGCAAACAATTGTGTTAGAATAACTGATGTGTCAGGTAATTATTGTTTTCTTTTGCCTATCTCACTGCGTCTCACATTGGTATTGTAAAACAGATTGTAAGCAATCTAGGCGTAATCCTCCTGGCAGGTACGTTACATTACCATCAGTAGGGTCCGTCAGGAGACCAGAGAAATTAAGAGTGGGGAGAGAGGCAGCATTTACTGTGGTAGGACCATTCCCCTTTTCCAGCTGAGAATATAAAAAATTTGGCACCGTGTCCTAACCGAATGAATAAGGGCACATGAAGTCAGTTTGTACAGCAGCAATGTCCTAATGAGATGGTGTTTCTGAGATGGGTAAGGTTTTGCTGTATTTTCTCTCCTCTGGCTGCTTACAAAGAGCTCCAAGCATTTGGATGTGGGAATGGAACAAGTGGCCCAATAAAATATAAAAAATAAAAAAGTTAATAGTGCTATTCACTGAGTTTTAAGCTAGCTATTGATGTCTAAGTCAGCAGATCTTTTCCTTTTGAAACCAGAAAGTAAGTGGGTTTTTTTTAAGCATAACCAGGAAAAACCTGTGCTTTGATCTAAAGGTGGTTCAAATGAGATCCACACAGAGTTAATGCCCAAGCATGTCAAACTTCTTTTTTTTCCTTAGGAGAGAACCAAGCTCTGCTACTTCAGTTGTCTGAAAATCTCCCTATGAAAGGCTTCTTGAGTAAACGGGCTGTTAAAACACACATAGAGGTGCTGTCTGCTATCCCTGCTACCTGCGAAGGTCGCAGAATGTGGGAATTTTTTTTTTTTAATATTTTTCTTTCTTTTCTTATAATTGATATTTAGAAACCTAATAAGCTTCAGGTGAAGGCTATGCAGTGTAGGGTGTCTGCAGGGCTGTCAAAGGGACCCAGGGAGGAGGTTGGGTTTATATGGGATGCTGACATACAGGAACATGGGTGCAGTGGCAGCAGGATTCCCACATCGTTTACATTAATTGAGATCAAAGGAGTTACTCCCCATTTGCACTAACCTGAGATCACTAAATCCGTGTGTGCATAAGGAGAGATATATTTTATATGGTAAAAGGAGGGAGCAATGGCACCATGAGCACTTTTCTGGCTCATCTAAAGCCTCTTTTTGTTGTTTTGTACTCTTCCTGTGGAAAAGTTTGGTTGAGGCACTCTCCTGTTTAAGCAGCAGGGAATACTTGTATTCCAAGTTACTGCTTTCTCAGGTGAGAGAATTATAAGGGAAAAACATCAGAGTCCTTTCTGATGGTTTTCTGTCATAAAAAAATCCAAGGCACCCGTGTTTTTAAGAGCATGTAGGATCTGCAGACCCTGTTTCTGGGGAACATTTCTAGGGTGCGATTTACTTCATATTTTCTTTCTGGCAATGTTGATATGTGTGAAGCTGACTTCCCAGATTCCTGAGTGGAACCATTTGAGCTAGGGGTCAGCTTTTTTTATAAATAATGTTTGTGAGATGATTGCATTGAAAGAGCATATGTATACTTTTGAACAGAAATCGGTGAAAATGGTGCTAAAAATCAAAGACAATTAACAGGATCATTAAGACTGATAGATTTTATGGCACCCTATAAAAATGAAATATAAAACAAAATTACTGGCCTTTTGAATTCAAAAAGAGCTCTGATAGGTGAAGATGAAGCAAAACTGAAACATCTGCAACTTGCAGGTAAGGTTAACATAATCAACATTTCACCATCACAATGAAACAAAAAATTACCTTTGCCAGTTTTCATTCTGAGACGCCATATCTGCCCCTTTATGCTCCCTGTTAAATTGTTTTCTTTCCATGTGCTTTGAGGGCAGAAGATACACCCTTTAATGAAAGGTAAAAAATCAGTTCAGATAAATGTGCTTAAGGTGAATAAACGTGCTTTTACATCGAGATGCTCTCTGCAGGCTTAGGAGGCAGAATTTTCTGTTGAAAATAGAGCAATGTTTCTAAAATTTGTGAGGGTGAAATTCACACCTGGAGGGCAGGACAAGGCCCATGTAGGATGTGCATCTCTTATGACCCTGTCTGGGGGTGCTTGGATGCCTGGATTTGTACTTCCATTTCAAGAGAGTTTGAATTGGCCTCGAGAAATTAAATACAGCTCAAATCTGTCCGTATACAGCTCTGTGCTGAGGTGCTGGCACCTGAATCTCATGGGAAACGAAGTCGTTTTTAGCTTTTAAAAACAGAAACAGAATAAAAGTTTGACCTATTTAAAAAGGATTCAATGAAAATACAAACAACTGTCATGTTGTATTAAAAATTATTAGAGTATGGAATGAGGGAATTAAGGAGCTGGGGAGTTTTCCTTCTACCCAACACGGATTTTTCCCAGTCGTTTTACAAGGGTTTCGTGAGGCGATGCAGACGGGAAGCAGGCGAGGTTCGGGGGAGATTGAAGGGGAGTGTGACTGGGGAGAACACTGTTTCTGACCTCTACAAAAGCAAGTTGTGCATGGAGAGGACAACAACAGCAAAGGGTCCTGCACTGCCCACCATCCCCGGGACTGTCGTTTTGATCTGCCCGGCCGCCTCGTGCAGTGCTCATCATCTCCAGGCGCTTTATGCCTCAGCCACACAGCAAACCCCATCTGCTCCATTTAATGATTTCTGTTTGATGAATTTTTCTGTATTCATAAAGGGAGATGCTGTCACAAGGGACAGCCTCAAGCACACCCACCCCTACAATCTTTATCAAGCTCCGAGCCATAATCATTCAGGCTCAGCTCCTAATATAGCACAAGCCCTGCAGAATTGGGGGTTCGCTGGCAGCCGGCTTCTGATTCTTTCATAAACTGTAATTCTGATGCTGCAGGTTTAATTAAGTACGTGGCAGTTAATCAGCCACTGAAAACAGAGGCCTCTACTGGGGATTTACCTGAGTGAAAACAGACCAAACATGAAGGGGCTCCCTTGAAACTCTAGTACTTGTGCTTCTATGGCGAAATGGAAAGAAAGTTATCAAATAAAAATCTGTTTGCTTGTGGCTGTACTTGTGACAGCTTTGTTAGTCCTAACAGATGACAAGGATTATTCAATCAATATAGATTTACCTTGAGAGTTTTGCTGTTTTCAGGCACCTCCAGGAAAATGACAGCTATTAAATATGTACAAAGGCCAGTCCAGGGCCTGTGGCCTCTCGCTTTAAGCTGCTGCCTTTTCTGAGTTATGTCAGGATCAATTTTTTCTAATAGATATCACTTATCCTACATGATAATCAGGCTATCATAGTCCATTGATTACATGACAGCCTGATTTAGGTCTGGTCTAGAAGATAAGAAACACAGGGAAATCTCTTGCCTGTATTGTCAGGGAATTAAATTCCTCTTTTGGAACTTTCCCCTGAAGTTATTTCCTATGTGCAGAAGCCAAGTGAGCTGCGTTGACCGAGTACCCTCCTTCATACACCTCCCTCACTCCTTTGTTGACTCGCAGGGAACCAGAGCTAAAGACTTGGAACCAGCGTGGTTTTGTCATCTGAATTGTGGAAAGGTAGTCTGAGACTGTTTGCACTGATTGCTGTTCCAGTACAAGGTTTTGTTTCATACTGAAGGCTCCACTAGACTTGAGAGCCATTGTATTTAGGAAGATCCCTGTTTTGGGGTGGGTCGGATGAGCACTAAGTGTGATAAAACAGAAGGGTGAAATGTCATCTTCTTTATATATTAGCCCAAATATCACTTTTTTTTTTTAATTAATAATGTTTTCTTGAGATCCCTTGATGCTAGTGCTGCTGTGCTTATCGTGGTGCCGGGGTTGAGGTTCCCTGTTTTACAGGGTATTCAGAAAGGCTGAAGGAAGGTGTTTGTATCTGAAATGCCCAGGAAACCATTCCAGTGCTCTTTGCTGAATGAGAACTAAGCAGCTGGAGTCACACTGGTGAAAGCTGAGGAAACACCCTGCCTTGTTGTACGGGATCCTTTAAACTGTCACCTAGGTGCTCATACACCAGCTTTTACTTCCCATAAGGGTTGGAATTAATCTTGTCTGTCTTCTTCTGTAACAGTCTTCCCTCTTTAGGCCTGTGGATCCTACTGTAAGACTTAGAAAGGAGAGAAAAAGAGGAGAAAATAGACCTGCCTGCTGATATTTCAGTATGCTACTGTTAAGGTTATTAGCTTATTGCTCCTTCAGATTCCAAGCTGACAGTATGGTAATTTTCAGAGCAAAATAAAAAAAATGTATATCCAGATGTGTTGTTGGAGTAGCTACCAGATCCATTTGTCATTATCGCTTTTTGCATAGAGTCTGATCTTGTAGTTCCTTCATCTTTCAATCTGTGCTTCTAAGCAGGAGTGTAATAATTCTCAGTCTTTACAGACAATTTTATTATCACTATAGATCAAACATATATGGGAGTTTTGGGGTTTTTAAGTCATTTGTTTTCACCACAAAACAATTTGTAAGCATAGCAGAGCTGTAATTTCAAGTAAGAGGGTGAGAAACTGATTTTACTATGTTAAAGAGCATACTGGTGTTCACTGGGGAACCTCTGATTTCTCTTTTAAGGCCCAGTTAGCTTTGTTTTCTGTAGCTCTTACAGTCTTTTGTTGCGTGTTTATTTTGAAATTTATAAAAGATCAAGGTGTTATAGATCCCATCAGTGGATGGGAATAGGTAAAACTGTGCTACATTGAACTTTACTGATATCTAAATAGAAATACTAAAGAAAATGATGCTACTATATGATCCAACTATCAAACAAATCAAATCTATGTTTCATGTGAGAAAATACAATGAAGTCCAAATATTATGGGGGAAAAAAGGCATTTTTGTTTCACTAAGGTGTACATGTTAAATAATCAAAGGATTCAACATGACAATATGGTTATAGATAGTTATCTTAAGTGCCTTCTGTGGTGAGGAACTGAAATTAAGAACTTGAACAAAACATGATACATGAAAGTGCAGGTTCTACAAACACTGGGTTGCTTATTAAAACTACTTTGATCCCTCGTTTCTTTGATATCCTAGGTCTTATAAAGAATTCACTTTCAGGGGTAAATATAGGTAGTTCAGAGAGACTTTATGACATACTGTACATACTGCTCTTTCAGAGACACTTTTTAATTACTTAAGGAAAAAAAAATGCAGCAAGAGAAAAATGCTGATAGAGTCACTATCTACTGATGTTAGTTTTTAACTGCTGATTATTTTGGTGTAACCTATTTGAATAATTCTCTTCCCAGAAGCAGGTCAGGCTTGAGAATCTGAACATATCTGCTAACATTCCAGATTAGCAGGATGAGACATTGGTTCACACAGCAGATGGGGTTTATGCTTGTCCCTAAAAAGATCACGTATTTGCTTGCTTCTCAAATATTACCTGGGCACCTGCTGGAAAAGCTGGATTTTTTTGCTGCTGCTCACTACCTTGGTTCCATGAGCAGCACTGCAGGGAATTCTCAGAGAAGAATCAATATTATTAATGTTTATTCTCCTTTTCTAATCACTTTGGGACCCGGTTTTCTAGTCACTGAGGCCTGCATGAGGCTGGAGGTAGTTCCAATGAAAATATATAATTCTGTTTTCAAGCACACTGCTTCGTTTTTTTACCTTTGTTCTTTAAAACTTCTGTCAGCAAATCCAGGGCAATGTAGCTCCTGCAGAGATTCTCGTGTTCTAAAAATGTGGGTTTGGATCTGACTTTTGTGTTGAGGCTTTTCTGCATAACGGGCAGATGCTAAACCTGGTGCTGGGATGTGGGACTGAGTGGTGGGCAAGAGCAAGTTCAGGTAATAGACTGTGGTCTCTTTGTAATGGATAACTGCACTGCAGGCCAAGCCTTTATTTTATAAACTTCAGTGGGATAGACTTAGAGCAGCCCAAAAGCTTCAACATACCTTTTTACACCAAGGAATGTGAAAGGATGGCTTTTAATGCACCCCATTTCCCCAATTTTGAATGCTCTATGAACAAACAGGTATGGCCTGTGTCAGTAGTGCAATGATTATCAGGTAACATAAAATTTGGATTTGAAATGAACCAGTGAAATAGAATCTTAGTATGTCTGGGGTATTTAGGGGAAAGGGGCTCTTGTGTCATTTTGGTCAAATGAGCTCAAAAATGCAAATACAAAATACAGGACCTGAAGCGGGGCGCTGAAAACACATTGCAGTCAGACCCAATCTTTGATACAAAGTGCAGTCATATTTTGACCTGCATATTTTTGGCTTTAAGGTGTGGTTGGGATGCTAACTGTTTTCTTGAGTCAAAAGAAAAGTACCAACCAAATGAAAATTAGGAATCTCTAGAATGTACTCAAGTGAAAATCCTGAACCAGTTTTATTAGATCAGTTCTGTTTCTTTCATGACTTCTCTTTTTTTTTTTTTTCCTTGCAACAAGCAACTTAAAACTAAAAACATAAAGCAACTTCAGATTCCAGACAAAAGCATTTGTTAACGATGAAAATGTACTCTCACTGTCAGGCAGATTGGTACTGTCAAAAAAAATTGCCACATTACCAGAGATGATTCATTCTGAAAATGGGACTGTTGCACTGCTGAGTGCTATTTTTCCCCCTTTCAATATAGGTACCTTATTAAACTAGTGGTTTTCTACCAGATTTTCCAGTTAAGATTTTTTTTTTTTTTTTAATTAAAGAAGTTTAATTAACAGACGTCAAACACAGTCTGGAAGGATGTTCATGTTTCCAAAACCCAAACACATCCCTCAGTGCAGGTTCATTTGTGATTTCTTTACAAGGCAGAGCTCTGGTTCTTTTGCTCTAAATGCTGTTTTCCAGCTTTGAGCTGGCAAGACTGGCAGCAGCAGAACCTGTGACACCCAAATGAGCAGCTCTAATTCACCAATTACACACAGGGCCGTTTGGTGAAAGTGCAGTTCTCCACACAGCACTCGGTAAGGCAGGTGTCCCTATCAAATATCAGAGACTGCAGTGTCTTTGTGAAATGCCCCCACATGCAAGAGCAGCTCTGCAGACTCCTCCCTGCAGATTATCCTTAGCCTTAATCCATACTTGAAAAATAAAGTACAACTTCCGCATATTTCTTGGGTCTCCTTATGTTTCTATTCACTAGATCATGCTGCCTTTCATTAATTAATTACCTGTCCAATAAACTGTTGCATTTAATTGATCTATTAATCTAAAGGGTAACTATGACTCTGCTTAGTAATATTTTGAAATCCATGGTAAGATATTTGTCAAAGTTTTGTGAATCTGCAAAGCACTTCTGTGATCAATTCATATTATCTAATGCAATTCCTATAATAATTTAAATTTCTGATCTTCATAGCCAAGATCTTTAAAACTTAATGAATGAATGTCCTTTTGGAGATTATTTATAGATTTATATAAACATTGTGTATTTTTTATGTTATGGTTCTTAGAATACTACTGTTAAACAGGTGTCTGTGTTCCCTGCTTAAATCTTCCAATGTTTTTGTGGATAGCAGACTATGGACAGCTAGAAAAATAGAAGAGTTTTGAACCAAGAAGAGCATTTTTTTATTTTTAAATTATAAACTCTACTTTCTGTCTTCAATATCTCATTGCGATCAAGAATTTAAGATCTCCCTTTGAAAGACTTTTATATTAATGAACCATTTCAGACATGTTTAACCACCTCACATATAATAGAATTCCTTCAGACACAGAAGACATAAAAGTAATGTAGTTTTCCTTCAGTTGTTATATCATTGTTAGAGTATGCAAGCTCCACATTAATTGAGACACAAAAAAGCACATAATTTGTCATTTCCAGGTGGAGGGGAACCAAAACAACCTGCCTGGAAATGCAGTCGTGTTTGGGGTAGTCTTTGGAGCGCGCTTCCCTCTTTTTTTCCCTCTTTTATTTCAGTGACTTAGATCAAACATTCAAGCACCGTCTGTAACTAATATTGTTTCCTGGCCTAAACAGATAATTGCCCTTCTGGATGTATAAAAGATGTCTCATGGAGCAAAGTGAAATATCATTAATAAAGGAGAATGATTTACTCACGAATTCTTCAAGAAGTAAGATTAATAAGCCATCCCCTGGTGTTAGATATAATCTTCAGATCTCTCTTCACTGCATGACTTATTTTTGCAACAACTGCACTATTCAATCATTAATCATTACACTCGGTGAGCAGTTTATCTGTGCTAATGTGCATGCTATACACAAACAACAACTCTCTCTTGCACTTGAAGAACGAGGAGGAGGAAAAGTAGGCGCTACAGTGTGATGTGAATGAAATAAAATGAGGCTGCCATATGATACATACGTTTTCATTCCAGATATAGCAACTTCGGTTAGAAGCGATCTCTTTCCTAATGAAAGCAAGATTGCATTTCAATGTGGAGTAATGGTTGTAAGGGAGAAATCATGTGTGGGCCTTAAAATACATCTGTTGTCTTACCTTTCTTGTGAGAGCAAAGGAGACCCAGCTTTGGCCCTTACCAGTGTGCCAATAAGGTAACCTGCGTTCCCCAGAGCAGCTCAGCTATGCTAGCACTGAACTCCATGTGGGCTAATTTATCTTGAATTTAAAGCTGCTTTTATATGGTACGAGGCTGAACATAGACTACTCCAGAGATGAACTGGAGAGGTGATGAGAACTGCTTTGTTTAGCAGTTGTTGGATGATTTTTGGAGCCTGCATGAACCCTGTGGGTGTTGGCAGTCTCAATAAGAGGAGGTGCATAGCAGGTTTCTTTTTGGTTTTATTACTAAAAATGATATGGCAGTAAAGTAAGCATTTTACATACCAGAGGGTTTTGTCATAAGTATAGAGCTGAACTCCATGAGCAGTGACAGGATAGTGCAAACCACCCAGTCCAGTTTGGGGGTTGTCTTCCAGCAAATTCGTCTCACTTTTGCTTCACCTTTACAAAACTGACTTGCCAGACAGCTAATGAAATCGGTAGTAAAACTGTCATCAAAGAGGATACTCATAAGTTCAAGATATAACATTTCTGATATACCTGGACCTATAATTATAATAAAATAATAAAGATTATTAGCTTCATACAGTCTGACGGAAATGTGAAATTCATCTCTTATTTTAAAATCCAATTAGTTTTCATATACAAATATCCACCGCTACTCCAGATACACAAATCAGTTTAATTTGTTTCTTCTAAGGACTAGCAATAAAGATTTCTTTTATACTTCTATTTTTCTTATTGTGGAGGCTGACAGCCACCTGACAATTCAGTTATGGCTGTGTAGCTGAATAAAATGCTCATGACTAGGAGTTCGTATTGTGTTCTCTAACAAAAAAGCAGTGGAGGGAGAATGGAGCAGGGAAGCCTCAATCCAGTCTCTAGAGAAAGTCGGCTCTCCAGGTAATCCTGCATCTGCAATGAGTGAAGAGAAGTGTGGGATGAGATGAGATGAATCCTATGCAGGCAAGGCCAAAAAATGAAAAAAAAAAGAGTGGAGGAAATGTCAAGTTTAGCTTGGCTCTCCTCTGCCCCTGCGTAAGGTTTTTGGTGAGCGAAAGAGCTCAAGACTTCTGTAATGGAAAAAGATGGTCTGAGGGAAAGTGAAAACACATGGTTTTAAGTGATTGTTAGCATTTTAGAGAGATAGCATAAAATAGGGAGGGGGACAATTAAACATAGGAAATAGCTGTTTCGTTTCCACATCGCATTATTTTGAAGTAATTGAAAATGTTCCATTGATCTTGGTTTTTTTCCAGTGGAGGACTTGTTCAAAAACATTTTATTGAAGGCAGTGTCTATTTATCAGGAATCTTTCCTAATGACTGGATATTGCTTAGTAACTGGAAAGGAAATTTCATAATACTTCTTGCCTTAAATGCCAGACTCACCTCTCATGAAGAATCTCCAAGTGCTTTATAAATATTCATTAATACAGAAGTAGAGTGGCATTCTCATCATGGAGTTAAAGCACAAGGCACGGTGCATAAGTAAATCTGAACTGACTCTGGGGAAAACCCTCTGGTCCATGCTAAGGTCCCACAGATGAGGGATTTTAAGCTATTTTTTATCCGCTGGCTTTTGGTGAGGGCATGCCCAGCCTCCCGTTGGTTTGGAGGGCTGCTCGGTCACCTGCGAGTCCTTCGGAGCCAGCTTGTTTTGTGCACGCGAGCGTTGCTTTGTGGTGTGTCAAAAGGGCTCTGTGAGCCAAAAACCTCTGCAAAACCACTATTCCCTTCTGGCCTCGGCTGCCACTGGAGGGACAGGGCAGGAATCAAAGCTTGGGTTTCTGATGTATCTCGTGTGGCTGCAGTTTTGAGCTGGGAAATACCTACCTATTTCAGCCATTATAACTTCTTCTGCTGTCTAATTAAATGAGAGCGTATCCTTTCCCTCTTTCCTTGATGTCATCGTTTGAGAGGTTTTTCTTACTGGCTAAATGCCTTAGGGAACTTTAACTGAGCACGCTTAATTATTCTGGAAAGAGCTGACTCCTTCCTGGTGAGCCACCTGACCTCAATAGCAAGGTACTGAGCAAAGTGAAAAACGGTCACAGCATCTCCACCTGCAGTGGGAGTGGTGGCACTGGCTGCTTCTCCCTTCTGGTGGATGTGATTGTCTTCTAATTGTCATGTTATGTGTTTGTCCGGCTTCTACCAACACCCACCCAAAAAGTGTGATGATTAAATGTGCACTGAAGCTATTGAATGACTTCCCAGTTACAGAGGAACGTGCCCTAGTTTGGATCAAGGGCCGCATTCAGATCTGTCAGGTTTATGGCGGGTTCCCACAGCAGTACCAAATCCCTGTTTGTGACCGAGAGAATCCTAGTTTGTTTCATATTTACAAACCACACTGTCATTACCACTGATGCAGTATCAGCTATGATAATTATCACTGTGCCTTCAGCTTCAACAGAGCAGACATTTGTCTGATCCACGTGGAGGGTTGCCAAGTTGGCTTGTGGTATACTTGCTGAAATTAGATGGCTTTTTTCAGCTTGGATTGCACCAACACCCACTCATGTTAACTGTGAAGGAATTAGTGTGGTTAAAATGACATTTCTTATGTTGTCTTATGAAATTTGAGTTCTGAATTATGAATTACAGTAATATGACTTCTGTTCCATTTAGTGATTTGGTGGAATGTAGCGTTAAGATATTTTGACCTTTTTTGGCAATTGTAACTTGGAGAAGGTGGTAGCTGTAGATAAAATTAGAGGATACTCTCATGTTAACAAAATTAAGGTTGCAAAGTTTGGTTTTACAAAGTAAACTTTTGCTCTTCCAGGCTGCCTGGTGGTCTGCTCTAGTTTGTGGTTTTTTCCAATACACTACCTAAAAATCCTTTCCCTTAATTTGCCTTGAGAAAACCTTCTTTAAGAAGAATTTTTGCTGTGGTTTAATCTTTATTCATTTGCAGAAAATAGAATCTACCTGATATTCAGAAGAGCACTTTCCTCTAACGAGATTAGTTCATGTCCACATGTGGTAATAGTAATGTTTTTGAGAGTGTTTAGCACTGTCCTCTTTTCTTCCAAGTGCAGATTCATGGGTGTTTTTACCAGTGGTTTTCGTGGGAGGAGGATTAAGCCAATGCTTCTGAAAATCCCAGTTGGGACATTTTTCCATGTAATAGTCCAGGACCGAGCCACATGGAGAAATCAAGGCGTCTGTTTCCTCTGTATAATTGAGAATACCTCTCAGGAGCCAGAGAGGCAGATGAGAGAAAAAAATGAATCCTGGTTGTGTGAAATCTAGTGGAATAGGTTTGTTGGTCAATAATTCTGGAAAGATAGCTTTATTTTTCTAAGTCAGAATATAGATGTTAGGAGTTGCCTTTCCCAACCCAGTCACTGGAGGAGGTCTTACAGCTCCCTGCTACCAAGCGTTGAATCTCGGGTAGAGTAAATGCACGCACTAGCTTGACCTCATGAGTTTCTTTTATGGTTCATTTTCATCACTGTCCTTTATGCTGGTCTCTGTGGGATCCTGGAGCTGACCCAGACTAAGCAGCAGAGGAAGGGCAGGGTGTCCCTTGTGGGGCTGTTACTGCTGCAGCCGAGCAAAGCCCCTTAATGATTCCAGTAGATTCGCCTGGGCTTTGCAGTGGGAGAAAAATTCACCCTGCAAATAAAGAGCGATGACCGGTGCAGCTCACAAGGATACACCGAGCGACTTAATTGTGTTCGGCACAAGTTCGAGCAGGATCTGTAGGTAACATATGTGACTTCAGAGCCAGAGGTTCAGAAAAGTGGGTTTTATATTTTGGTGGACTATAAACTTGCAGATGATAGCAGGCATTAATCTAGTTAACACTAAAAGCAAGTTCATCAGTTATCCCATGGAAAATACAGTTGTGTCCTATAGTTGACATCAATCACTGGAACGGATCAATGTTTTTCAATAAGAAAATGAACAAAGATATCATTTCTTGCCAAAAGGATATTTCTACTGGAAATGGCGGTTACTGGCAACCTTTTTGTTTTCATTGAAAACTCCAAGACTGAAAATTCTTGATTTCCAGCCTGTCAGTTAAAACACAAAAACTTCTATAAAAAAACTTTAGTGAAAGCATTGTTCTCATAAATCTTTTTTTATGAGAACTAAAAACATTTTCTACTCAACGTAGCCATTTTTAAATGTAGATTTTTTACCTATGCTTTGCTCCTGGGTAGGTTGTGCCCTGCTGTCACTGAAGCACCGTGACACGGGTGACTGTTCCAGGACATGCCATGTTGACGAGGCCAGATTGCCAACACGAATGTTTAGAAAGTGCAGGAGGACAAATTCAGATTCAGTTGTGTGAAACTTCCGTGAGTTAACTTCACTGTTGTTTCTCTGAATTCATGGAGTGTAACGGGCCATGAATCAGTAATTTTCATTCACAAAAGAACTTGTTGTATATATTCAGGTCCTCCTAACAGTGCTGTAAGCAGCATTGCCTATTAAGCTTTCTAAACTATTTAAACTAGGTCAGAGTGAGGGAAAACTGTACCAACATTATGATTAAAAGGCACCAGTATAACGATCCTAGATAGCATTGTTGTCTTTGTTCCCATGAGTCACTGCCTAACAATATGGTTATTTTAGCTCTGTGACTTCTTCAAAAAGAAGAGCTTTGCCCACATCTTTACAAAAAAAAAAAATTATCAGCTCTCTCTTTCCCCTTTCCTACTAGATTATATGCTGTTGCTGGTTTGCTGGAAAATAATTGTGCACATTTTAATTTTTGTCTGTCTCTTTTGCCCCTTATTTGAATTACTAATGTCCCTTCCGTTTCCTTGTAAGGGTCTCTGTGTTGGCTGGTAAGGGCTGCATCTTTACCAAATACAAAATAGTAGCTCCCTGAAATGCTGCCAGGAAAATGTTTGCCAGGTTTATTTTTTTTTCCATTGGGTTGATTTTTGCACCTCTTTTTTTTCTAGTGGAGGAAGGGAGTAAATGAAGCACCCAAGATTTTATGTTTGGCCCTAATCAGTTTTCACAACAATGAAAGAGTCCCTATTGCATGAATATTAAATTTTGATGAAGCTTTTTTTTTTTTTTGAGGCTGTAGATTTAAGACAGCTTGGTAACCAGAACTCCTCTGCTCTGTGTCAGCTCTCTGTGAGAGACTGAATATTATAATTTCTATATTTGCTGCTCAGATGTCATTTAATATTAATATGCAAAATACTTATTCCCTTTAAAAATAATGTTCTTATTGTATGATTTATTTGATGTGGAGCTCAGAGTTTTGTCTTTTCTCACATAAAATAAAGCACCTTTCAGAGGGAGATGATCTGTTTCTTCCCATACGTGTGGCACAAAATGTCAACATTCTTCCTGTCATTCGCAGACTCAGTGAACGGTGAAGCAAACATCAGGCACTGCTTGTGTTAAGAGCAGTGGGGAACTATTGAGTTTTTGTTTTCAGAAATGTGCATCGCAAATCTGAAATGTGCAAGAATTTGCAGGCACTGCAAAAATTTCTTATTCGTCCTCCTGTGACTCCTGAATTCTTAAACTTCGAACTGTAATTTTTGCCCCTCAAATTTTACCCTCTTGTGGTAGTAGTCCTTGCACTTGCAAAAAAATACAGGGTCAGACTGCTGGCATTATTCCTGCATTCAGCTCATCATTTCTCTCATAGTGGCTCTAGACAGAACTTGCCTTTTATATGCTTCAAATCTCTGGGTCTAATCCTATAAACACTTACATACTACACTGCTTAATTTTAACCATCTACATAATACTATGATGGATTTGATGAAACTGCTTACATAAACACTGGAATGTATATATAAATGGTAACATTACATGTCACCCTGCTCTACTAAACCTAGTGCAAAAATCTCATCCCCTTCATGAAGAAACAAGTTCTTGTCCAAAAACATATATGCAATTTAAGCTTCCCTGGGAACGGATTTCATTTAGGGCACTGCTTTTCCTGTGGGACCTGAGTAAAGCATGCTGAGAGCCTGGCAGGAGTGAGTAACTCTGGACTAAGGTTGAGTATTTGGGAAAAGTGGGTTTATGGAGGAATTCGAAGGACGAGATTGTAACAAAACACAGAGGCACTGTCAATTATAAGAATTTGAATCTACAGAAATGACTTGAATCATAGCCCTGCTAAAAGGAGCACTGGGGCTCAGTGAGAGTTGAGCAGCTTCCCAAAGTTTGGGATTATTTGGACAGTTCTCCCTGTCTTTGAAACCCAGAACTGGTTATCTGTTAATAATATATTAACTGTATATCATATTCATGTACATTTTGGAGGTTTTCCATGTTCTTCTTGAAGTTTGGAAACCAGAACTGGACAGATTTTCCTAATAATTCCTATCAGTGTTATGCATAGATGCATTATTTCAAGTGCACTTTCATCCTATATTTTCATCCTTGATGCCTCTTACTGGATTTGAACAAAATCCAGTTGACCATGCAAGGAAGACTTGTAATATTTGACTTTGTAACTGTTAATGTTCTTATTCAAAAAACCCACTTTGAGATTTACAGGTTAGTTACCTGAAATTTTGGCCATTTTCCCTAATGTTGACGAATCAGGTTCTCCACAGTGAGTTCAGGGCTTAATCAGCAGTGTGAGTGCAAGCTATCTGGGTAATTATCTGAGGTCCAGGATGTCACATGAGGTTTCTGTCAAAGTCTTAGCCAGGTAAAACAGTTTCAGTTTTGGTTTTGTGCTGTGATTTGCTCTATTTGTGAGGCTTTATGAGGAGGCTGTGAGCCATTTAAGTTCCATTCTGAAGGAGAAGTTAGAAGCAAGTCAATGAAGAGAAGTAAAATTGACAAGCGAAGTGAGCAATGTGATAGAGCTGTCATGGGAAGCTCCTGTTTCTCAGAGAGGTAGAGAGTTTGAATTAGGAGGTAGGGAGAAACAAATGGAAAAAAGTAGAGAGGGACTGGAAGGGAAGGAGGAAAAGAGAAGCAGCAAAGCAGGCCTAAAGTTGTCAAGATGAAGAGTCATTTTATACTTGACACTGTTGTCTACAAGTGGCTGACTGAATCCAGCACAGAAGTGGTTTGTTTAAACAGCAAAGTGTTGTGGCTGGGCAGGTCCTGCTGAAGGAGCAGACTTAGTTTAGCACAGGTATTGGAAAACAAGCAAGGTGTTTTAGCCTTTCCCATCTCTGATTGAAACTGCTCGTTGGGGCACATATTCCCAGTGCACGTGGTCAAGTTTCATGGCTGGGTTACCATCCTGCATTTAAAACAGCTTTGTGTCCGGTTCCGTTAGCTCATAATAACTGTGAGCTTCTTCCTAGACCCAAAATGCTATCTCCACCTATTATTGTAGCAGCTGCTTTGGCACTATGCCCAGGAACTGCTCTTCATCCCACGTGGGGAAATGCAGGGAAGGGAGAGAGTTGGTGAGGGCAGCACAAGGTAGAGCCCAGAGAAGGGCAGTGTGTGGCGGTGCCTCAGTT
>VZTA01003495.1:6838-33759 GCA_013398855.1 Mohoua ochrocephala
CTGCGCTTCAGCTCTTTACCATATGAAAATTGTTGTTACATGGCAAGAAACCGTGTTTTCCCAAAGTATTAGGATTTGGACTTCTGTGCAATGGTAGTTGCATAGGACTCCTCCTTTTAGTGAGGCAAACTGTTCAAAGCAAATAGAGGAGAGGTTTAATTCTATGACCGTTTACACTATATAGATATATCAGTTATATCGTGAAGCTAGGAAAAATCCCAAGATGATGCTTGATTTCATATGTTAATTTTAAGGTGATTATATATAACTTATTCCTTTTATTTTTTTATTTTTTTTCCTTAATTACACTGAATCACACAGTTAATGGATTAGAGACGTGATAATTATCTATTTGTTTTCTTTCTGAGATTGTCTGCTTCCCTCATTCTGTCTTTGTGAATGAGTTCGTCTGAGAATTGCATTCTGTATATTACAGGAGAATGTACATGTAGGAAACTTGGTTTCAGTAGTTGTTCAGAGACAAATACCTGACACAATCAATAAGAATAATTTAATATCTTTGAACTGCCTTGTGTGAAATATGTTGTTATATGTTAGACTTCCTATGGGAATGAAAAAAATTAAGTAGCAAGTTCAGGAAATGATACCATTAACTGATAAGGAGGCTTAATTCTAGAAGCTAGGTATTATGATTTCCCTCTTATTCCATTGTTTATCAAAAGACTCAAATCTTCTCATTAATGAGACTTGTAAGATGTCTCAGTAATCACTGCAAGATAATTGATTGCTATAAAAATGCAAAAAGCCTATCATTATTGAAAGTGTTGATACAAATCCTGAATTCAGTTTACTTAAAGCGCATTAAACTTTACATATTAACACAGGTTTGAAAAAAAGAGTAAATCTTTTCAAAGCATAACGATTTTACACATTGATCCATAGTACTATTTCCAGGAACTCCATAATCTTTTTCAGATTAATTAGTATTGCTTAATTCACCTTCTGCAGCAATGTGCTATTCTTTGGCATTGTTTGTGTGTATGTGCTTCTACACACACCTGTGGAGGTATAGATAAATGCATATTGCATACAAAAATTCAGTCTTTGCAATTTTTGCTTTTGATCAATGCCTTATTTTTAGGCCACAGGAGAACTTTCTGAGCCATGCCTGCGTTTTCCTTCTGCACTACAGGCAATCTTTTTCTTTCAACTGAAAACAGTTCCTCTCTACATGTTTTGAGTTATTTTACCTCTTAACTGTTCTGAGAACAGTGACATGTCCATGCAGCCACAGAACAGGCATATATGTTTGGTTTTGGAGTTGCAGTGATAGTTGCTTTTTGGCTTAAGCATTTTCTTCTGCTGCCATCCTTAAGTCCAGTATTTCATCCAAACAAGGGAGCATACATTGAACAGGTCAGGTCAAACTACCAAAACCAAGAGCAACTTCCTTGTTTCTTACTGTTCAAGGAGAGTGCTGTTTATTTGTTTAAAAGGTTCAATTTTTCTAAGCAGGCTGAAGCTTTGACCATCTGTTCAGATATCGTAACTGAAATGAATATCATTTTTCTGAAAGTATTCTTTAAAGTATGCTAGATTAAAGAAAGTATGTCTCTGCAGATGCTTTACCACTATATGGAAATCGAGGAGGAAAGATGTGCTGTGTATTAAATGTTAATGTTGCATAGGAAAGTCACAAGGATTGCCCAGAGTCTAAGATTGCCCTCTTTCTAATTATGCCAAACACATATTTGAAAAGCTCTGTGTCATGATTTTTTTCTTGTCTTTCTGTATAATATTTGCAAAGGGCAAGTATTAGCATTTTAAACAGTCAGCTAATTTGACTTCCTGCATAGAAGAAAAATTAGGACAGTGACTGATGGCTCAGAGTTCTGATTATTACACCATTCCTTGCGCTCATTAATTTTTCTATATCCAGTGGCTGACATTGCAGCTGACAGTCAGTAACCTGAGACAAACATTCTCCAAACTTTCTCCCCTAGTCCTTGGTTTGCATCAGAGGTGAATGAGCCAGCTCTCCTCCTCTGTAATACCACTACATCTCTCCACCTAAACAGAGCAAGACAGAGGGGTATTTAGAGTCTGGGCTTGTAAGGAATATATCTAAAGCTGTGTTATATGCGGTGATTGTTTCAATAACTGGCACTATTGCCTCCCATGTGTAGTTGCAAGTCATTGTAAGATTAGTGCCAGCTAATCCATTTGGTCTGCTAAAACAGAGTTTCTGATCATTTTATGAAGCTTTTGCAAAAATGGGATCCTTGAAACAGTTGAATGAGGATGCTCAGTTTTGCCTGAGATGCCTCAGGCCACATCATGTGTAAGAGTTGGCCATTTAAAGTCAAGTGTTGCTACATGTCGATTTTTAGTCTTCAAAATGGAATTCATGATGCCGCACTTACGTGTAAGCAGTGCACAGAGTAGAGGACACCTCAGGTAAGGTACCAAATGCTTTGTGGGCTCATCAGGAAGCTATCTAGAGTTAACCTAGAAGAAACACCTTGGTACAGGGCTGCTCCTAGTTTCTTCTCACCTTCTGGACTGAGGGATTTGAGTTGTGGCTGCAATAGAGGGCCTGTGGCCCAAACAATAATGCTCATACATGAAATGTGTCAAAGAGCTACTATTACTGCTCTGTGATGGTTGTGGAGTTGAGTAGTGATAGGATTGAGCTTTCTGTCACCTGCTTGCCGGGAAAGTACCCCAACCACAGGATCACAGGCTGGTTTACACTGTGAACCTTTCATCTTGTCTCTTGATGATGGATTGTCAGATAGTCAAGAATGCAATCCACGTAAGGCGTAACGGAAAACAGGGAAAAGGAGCCATCCCCTGTAATCTAGGGGTTAAGTCTTTTTTATACTAATATAAAAGTCCTGCTTTATTGCTTCAGCTGAAGGCATCAGCTCTGTTTCCTCATCCAGCAGGACTCAATACGCAGATTTAGCAGTGGGGATCAGAAGGTGGCACCTTCCTAACCACAGGTCTGCACACTCGCCATTGCACTGCCTGTTTTCCTTTTGACCCTGGAAGTCTTGCAGTGGATGGGTCAGTGGCAGCTGTGCTCAATTGGCATCTCAGAATACCTGGGACACCACTTGACTAAGCTTCTGGTTCTGAGGTAGAGAAAAAGAAAATGCTGCCTTGTTTCCATTGAGAAAATTCCCCCCATTTGTGACGCTACGGGCAGATAGGAACTCTCAGGGCAGTCCTGATGAAAACCCACTGAGGCACTTGCAGAAAAAAGCCAGTCACTGGAGAGAGGCTCTTTATTGCCCAGTGTTGAGTTTCTGTACCACTGGTTTTTGACTGATTGATGGTATTTGCCTACCGCCATACAGTCTTTGTTTATTATTTTCTTTAGTAGGGACATGCAGAAGAACACCAGAATAAATAATAAGCATGAAACACCCATTTAAAAAGAGCAGGCAAGCTTTTCTTTTCAAAAATAAGAGTATACTTAAATAGTGTGTACAAATCAGCTTGTCCATGTGATTTGTCTTGTGATATACAGATGACTAGACAATGAAAACAAGGGAATAGTAAAGCACAAGAAGATTAGTGCTGTATTTCAGTGAGCAAAAGAAACATTAAACAAATAAAATCTCAGCGTAAATATATCTTCTTCTCCCTCATGGCAAAAATAGAGGAAATAATTGAGGGGGGGAAAAGGTGTTTATGGAAAGCATAATCCACAAACAATACCTGGTTGGCAAAATTATTTTAAAGGAGTAATTTTCCAGCTAGACAAATCAATTTTTAGGATATAATTGCATCAATGAACAAAGGAACTGAGTAGATTAATATATTTCTATAATGCAGCTTATAATCATTAAAAATTTAATAGAGGAAATTATTCTAGTACATTTCTATAAGAATATAATTTCTCAATTATGGAAAAGATTTTAAAACAACAACAAAATGAAAACAGGTAAAATTCTTCCCATTTATCAAGTTAGGAATAGGTGTTTAAAGTGCTATCACAGGTGTAAGTATTAGGGTTCTTCCCATTTAATATAGTCTTTAATTGTAATAAAAAGAAGCAGAAATAAGTAGCATGTTAATGATGTTCTTGCATAATTTTCAGAGAATTCAGGACTGAAAATAGCACCAAAGAGCTGTGTTTAGAAAATGAAATGTGGAAAGGCAAATTATTTTATGTAGATACCAATTAGTCTAAGTTGCTCATACTCAGTAGGAGTGAGGAATCCGGAAAAGTGAAAATTCTGAAAGAAATCTGAACGTACTGCTGCTGGTCTGTAAAGTAAGACTCCGTTGTAGAATAACATAAGTTCCAGATGAAGTCTGTCATAACCTTGGCTTATAAATGGATCCTGTCTCATGGCAGGAGCACTAGAGCANAATTCTGTATTGTTTTGAATACAAGTTTTTTTGTTCTACCTTTTTTTTTTTTTTTTTGGATGACAGTTCAATAGATACTTAAAAGTTTCTTTTATATGTAGTATATTCCACACAGTGGTGTTTTTCTCCATCCATGATATAACACAGTGACTTTCAGCATACTGTTTACTCTTCAAACATTTGCTTATGATTGTGAAGTAAAAGCTTCTGCTTATCAAAAATGTTGGTTAAAGCAAGCAAAAGCTTCTGCTTAGCAGAAATAGTTTTGGACTGAAGACACTTTTTATATGTGTATCAAAATGAAATTACTCTATGAGAAGCTTCTACTCATGAAGTCTTTCATTTTTCTAGATTCACGATGCANGATGCATTCTTCTTCCAGTAGTTTTACATCATCTCCACATGCATTTACAAGAGCAGAAGGACCTTATAATGTGTGCCCGTATCCTTAGCAACATATTTTGCCTCATCAAGAAGAACAGCTCAGTGAGTAAACACCATGTCACATCCACTTGAACTTCTTTATATGGCTCAGTGACATTTAATGACACAAGCTGGACCTTGCCCAAGAGCATTTTAAAGAGTTCTCTGTTTAATGAGTCTACATAAACATGTCATTTTGATTTTTTTCATGATCCTTTTCTGTCCGTGCAAGAGTATTTTAATTGTATCATATAGTGTTCTGACAAGCTTTTACACTTCTTCAGTGTTGTGTTGGAAAGAAAGAAAGGTCTACTTTTTTTTGGGGGCATTTTCTATTGTGGGCTGTATATTCTTAGGGGACACAGGGCTGATGCAGGTAAAGAGATCGATATGAGTATTGCAAGGGCGATTGTGTGTGGTTGTTAGTTGATAAAACTTTGTGGCCAATTTCTGATGTTTGTATTTGTGAAATCTGCATATGAGAGTTTGCTTAGACAGGTGTATTGCAAATGTGAAGGTGATGCTAGGTTCTGACAGACAGCAGGATATAAGACAATTAAAACCAAGCATTGTCTGTAATTAGTGCAATACATGCATGTCAAGGCCAGCATACGTTACCTTGTAATGCATTAGTGAGAACTCCTTTATGTGCTTCTTCATTTCATACCGCTGTCAGCAATTAAAGTTGCTCCATCAGTGATTTGATAGGGATGGGGCTTGCACCTTTGGCACTGTAACATGTTCATTCCAGCTGCTCCTGGATTAGTATAAAACCTCATAACAAGATAAAGTGATAGATACTAAAGCAGAGCTGTGGTTTTGGACTGGGAGAAAGGCTTACATGTCTGGTCTGAGTATCAGGAGATCTATTTGGAGTCACCAAGCCAGAGATGTACACAATTACAAGTGGATACCTACATAAAATTCTCCTGAATGTTCAGGATATGCAGCTACTATTTTTAGCAGTTTTTGTGTAATTGAGACGATTAACAACTTGGTGACTTTGACATGGTTTTTTGTACATCAGTGCAGAATTTCAGTCTTTCCCTTATAATTAAGATCGTTTAGAGATTGAGGGAACAAGTGAATTTGCAGTAAGGCAGCTCTGAAAATTAAGGCTGTTGGTCATTCTAAAAGTAGTTTGTAATAGTAAAAGAGAAAGGTCCTCATGGTGGATACAGTTCCTAAATACACTGTGTACTGTCTGTTTCCAGAAGTTGCCAAGTTAACAGTTTTGTGATGCTAGATGAAGTCACAGAGAACATGGCCTGACACTAGATTCAACTTAAGTCCAAACAGGAATTTTGAGTTTTGTTACAAATCGTATGCTTTAGGGTGTCTAGGAAGCAAAATTAAAATAAAACAAAAAACCAAAATCACTCCTACACTTCAATGTCAGCAAAGTTGATCTATTTGTTTGTCAGTTGAGTTTTAGCTTGGTTGTGTGCATTTGATTCTGAAGTGTTTCTTTCTGTGAAGCAGTGTCATGTTAAATAATGGATAAAATTGCTCAGATTAAGATGGTGGGCTCTGCTGCAGCTGAGACTTAAAACAGTCTTGAAGCAGGGAAAACATATTTCCATCTGAATTAAAAAGGAGAAGTAACTACAATTTGACTTGATAAAGTGTTTTCATGCTGGTAACTGAGGTATTCGTGGTCTGTTTTGGCAGTGAACACTTTGATTCCTTTGTACTGATGTTGTGTACAAGCAGTCGTAGGCTTACATAAATGACTAATTTGTTTGTGCTGCTCAGCTGCTGGGAAGCAACGTAGCTGGTCCTTGCTGAGGAAGCAGGTCCTAAAGGTTGAGCACCATCTGCTTGTTTCTGGGGATATTCTCAAAGTGCAAAACAGGATTCTGCTTTTTGGATTCTATGCTTTTCTTGGCAATTTCCCCAGAAGATATATGGGTGTTACCTATAAGAATCTTGCCCGAAAAGTTTTTGCATATTATTTACTGCCTTCTCCTAAACGTCAATCGAAAATAGAGCTATGCTAATTTGATGAACACTTACATATTCAAAGTCATCCCTGTAACTGTCCTCTGTGATGTAATCAATGGAAAACTTAGGAAAAAATGAAGAGAATTAAACAATATCTGAATTAGAGAACAGTCCTGCTTTCTTGAATGTAGCATTCATAGTGAAACTGTGATTTGTTTCTAAAACTACATCAAAGGAATTATGCCTGTGGCCATATTTCTTTTATCAAATCTTAAATGTTTTATTTATTATTTAAGGAAAAATCAGTCCTGGAAGAAATTGATGTGATTGTAAACAGTCTGCTAGATATTCTATTAAGGACTATACTAGAGATCACCAGCCGACCACAGCCATCGGGCTCTGCTATGCGCCTCCAGTTTCAAGATGTGACTGTAAGTCTCTTGCAATGAAATAGGTCACAGTTGTCTCTGGTTGGACTACTAGATTTGTGAATATGTTGCCTTTATATTGTAATTCCCAGTGTTAAGAGCTTGTGTATAAAAGAGAGAATGAGGAGGACAATGAAAACCTTTCCTGAATTCTACTCATTTTTAGTGGAAATAGTAATTTTTTTTTCATTAAGTTTATTTATAGATTGTGACTAAAAAAACCAAAACAAAGCAATAAAACAAGGTCAAGAGAAAAAATTTTGAGTTCCTGAAAATAGAAGAGTATCAATCAATAACACTTCCTAAAATGCATGCATTTTTTCATGATGAAAGAACGCTAAAGATGCCTACAGAATCTGTGATAACTTGTACTAATCTATATTTATTACTGGAGAGGCTTTTTGTTGTTCTCTGGGCTGAGCATCTGAGCTTTGTTTCTATCACATGAAGCTGAGCATACAGGATAGATTTAGAAGATTAGCAAATGATGTTTTGGTGAACTTGCTATAACAACTCATGGAAATTAGAAGGTTGAAATACAGGCATTTACAGAAAAGTCTGCAATGAACATTGATCAAATAAAATGAAGTGTTATTTTGCTTTGTTTGCAGTAAGATTTTCACTTTGCTTTTTGAAATTGTTTCTAATATAGCCAGGGATGTGACCCCAATAAGATGTGAGGGGTTAGCATTTTGTGCAGAAAACATACTATGCTGAGTTATTTACCATCTCATTATACATTTGATTTATTAATTAATTGCCCAGTGTTTACACTGTAACAGTTTTTGTTAATGAATAGATGGTTGCTTTTCAAACCAGAATTTCCTCTGCGATCAAACATTTCAAAAACATTTAATAACTGCAGAAAAAAATGTGTTGTTGGGGGTTTTTATGCTTGTTTTCTTTTTTCCTTTAGACCCACAGAGAGCAAACTGTATATGGAGTGTTTTATGGAGCTGACCAAGCTCTGTAATAGGATAACATCATGCTTTGATCGCTATGATTCCACAGCAATATACACCTAGGAGTTTGGGGGTTTTTTTCTGTAAATTACAAAATTACAAATGTATGCTGTGTGGCATATCAGGCCACCACAAGAAAATTTAAGCTGAAGAAAGGGTGGTAGTGTTAGACTGCTAGTGTAGCAAAGCTCTGATCTTATTTGTTTCTTATGAGATATCCCCTTGCTTGCAGATTAAATTTTCATTAAATACCATGACAGCCTAATTCTTTTGCACCATCAAAAAATTAGACTCTGAAAATGCTTTCAAGTTGCAAAATTTTCCTTTATGCATCAGAAAAGCCGTGTTATTGTCACTGCAGGCTCCCAAAGAATACTTAATGTGGAAGTGACTCACAGCACAGCATAAGGCAATTATATACATTTATGTAGAAATATCATGCAGTATGGGCTTCTGGCAGCACATGGAGCCAGATTCTTGGAACTATTTGTAGAGCATGTATGATAAAGTACTCAATGTGAGTACAGCAGTAGAGTCTGTTCCAGTATGTTACCATTATTTCAAACTGCATGTGTCATAAAAAAATTCTTTGTGAGATGTACCTGGGAGCACACTTGATAAAATTCTGTCGTAGTTTCGAACGAGACATAGTCTTCCTTGTGGAAGTAGTCCCAAACCCATCTCAGTGTGGTCTCCTAGGCCCATGTGTCACTGTTTTTCTTCACAAAGAAATAGCATCAAAAATCAAATCAGGCAGCACTGGGCTTTGTGCTGCCATGACGCTGCCATTTCTTTCATCTCAAGTAGCTTTGATACCTGGATACCCTTTAATTTTCAGTGAGCAGTCTTGTTTAGATGGTGACCTGCAAGAAGGGTGTGATGCTTTAAACGGAGCATGGAGGAGACGTGGCTTCAGAGTGTCAGTGTTACAGGTGTTGCGTTGACAAACACGGAATTTAATGCAACGGTGAAATTTCTGCTTTAGTTTGTCACTGAATTAGACCTTTGGACTTGCTTAAGAAAAAAATGCATTTGTATATAAAGAGTTGGCAGAAAGCAGTCCAATTAAAGTGAACGTTAATTGGTTTCAGATCTTGAAAGTTCAGCCCCTCAGAACCTAAACGAACTGCAATTTCATTGAAAGCTCCATGTTTTTTAATAATTGTGCTCCTCAAATAAGACACAAAAAATTACTTAAGGAATCTACCTAAGTAATTTTAGTGTACTGCTTGGCTTGACTTTTTACACTGGAATTGGACCCTAAATGTTTTTTATCAGGGTTGTTATGTGTGTGGAATTTGCTTTTGTGCATGATTTGAAAGTTAATCTGTGGCCAACACTGGCAGAAATCCTACCACATACATTTTTATGTTGAGTTCAACAAAGGAAGCTCAATGTGCATTGCTATTTTAAAAACCAGCCCGTATAGCTACCTACATTCAAATTAAAAGCTCAAATTTAGAAGTCAGTTAACAATTATCTAAAGTTGATACTTTTATAACGCTAATCTGTCTGTCAAGTATAATAGTACAGCTCTCTATAATAAGTTGTGATTTTTAATATACTACTATAGAAGTTGAAACAAATGTGGGAGCATAGAAGAAAGGTGACTAAAAAGGACTGCTTAAAATACCTAGGCAGGAAAGGAATTTTGTCACTCAAGCTAGCAATTGGGTATACAGATATTTACGAGACAGCAGCTGTAACCTTTATGTTTATGCCCAGAGCATGAATATTAAGAGATTTTGTAGCCTTAGGGTATTGTTTTGAGATTGTGATTCTACGTTTCTATGAGTGTTATGTTCACTGTAAAATAAAGGGAGGTAATAAATTTAGAATAATTACTTCCATGTAGAATCTTATTCTTATTTTATCACCATGATGCCAGAGAAAGCCATCACCTCACACATGATCAAGTGCACCAGGTGTAATCACAAATTAATTAGGCCTTCCAATGTAAAATCCAGAACAGCCACTCCTGTGAAAACATACTTCTTTTAATCTTTTCTGTTTTTAGTGAAAGATGGAGAGAAATCTTCCCAAAATTTGACTTGGTGAACTAACGAAAGACGCCATTTTAAAGTACTGTTATCACCTGTCTGTTCTCCCAGTCTCATTCTCCATTCCTGGTACAGGCCAGAAATATATTTCCCATTTTTTAGCAAGCTTGTCAGATTTCGGAATTGTTCTTTCTAAGCACTGGGATGCAAACCAGACCTTTGACTCTTTCCCATCCATTCTGCAATCATACCTGACTGATATCGTTCAGTATTTCTTTCCAGTCCAAAAGTGAATAAGCAGACAGGAAGGGGCAAATGGGAGAACCTGTTCCTTTCTATAATATCTTGGTTGTTTGACTGCTGACTGAAGGTACCCAGTGCAGTTCTCTGCTCTTTCAATGAGAAATTCTTCTGTAAGCCCAAAGAAATTTCTGATCAAAACATTTTCAAACTTTATTCAGTCCTACAAATGAGTTTTCTTTTTGACAAATCTTCATTTTTTGAGATGACAAGATGTTTTGAAAAATTCCCGGCTAACTCCATTAATTTATTCCCTAAAGGAAAACAATAGCATTCTTTCCAGAATTGTTGCAAAATATGTTTGTTTATATTTGTTTCAAAACTGAGTTGACTAAAGAGGTTGTAATTTTAGCAATCTAAGTAATTTGTTTAAAAACAGATACAAGGAAAATAAACCACAAATTAAAATTTTACTGGTTTAGCCCTGCTGGAACGATTTAAAATAGATTTTTCTAAGCAAGTAAACTCCATTTAGAGAGAAATATTTCCTTAAATGGGAAGGAAGTGCAATCAATGTATTTTTGCAAAATGTGGAGCTGAAGCCTAATTGTAGATTAATTTCCCTTGCATTTGTTAATTATTTTGAAGTGCTTCTAGTATAACAGTTGTGCAGAAAACATTATAATATTTCTCCTTTTGGCTTATCTGAACAGGGGGAATTTGTCTCCTGTTTATTGTCACTCTTGCGACAAATGACTGATAGACATTATCAACAGCTTCTTGATAGCTTCAACACAAAGGAAGATCTGAGGGTGAGTAACAGAATTGCGTTTCCACTTGTTTAGGCCTTTCTATTTCTCTTTTTGTTTTATCTCTCTTAAAGAGATCCCTGTGCTTTGATGAATCACTTCAGTATTTAAATGCGAGGTGTTTTACAGATTAGCCAGCTATTGCACAGGTTTTCTTGGGAGCTCGGGTCCACTCTTACGGTGCAGCAAGGCTGTTACTGCTTCTACAATGACAGCAGAGAGAATATGGATGGAAGGAACGATATAATTGCTTTGAAGCCATGAACTTAGCCTCCAAACCTGTTTTAAAGATGGTGTCAGTCTAAGGTTATGCTGCTCTTGTTTGATTCTTCCTGTCAGGCAATTGGGGATTTTTATGTTTGGCTTATTATACTTGCTTATTTTTTTCATTCATTAAATTATGTATGGCAATAGCAAACATGCAGCTTAAGAAAGGTGTAATCAACTAACTCTTCATTTTTCTTGGCTGTGCAGCACATCCATTGGCAGGAGGACATGTCAGACGTACAATGTCTGCTCATTTCTATCATAGAAAAGAGTAGCTATGGAGCTCTTTTAAGGCAATTGCTATCAGTTTCATTACTTGAGTTATTGGGTTTGTGGAGATACAACATTTTTAATTCCTTTTTGGAGGAGGGGCAGGATTAAAAACAATTTTTAAAGGTTAAGATTTCCTGCATAAAGATGTACACCAAGATTTCCACTCTGCTGGACCCTGAGAAACTTACATAGTACCAAGTTTGAGCCACACAAAAAATCTTGAGTAATCATTTATGCACATTATTCAGCCAATAATCATGTCCTAATGTGATAATATATTTTAGATGTTACTCTTTAATTACCATTTGATAAACTTAAGTACTGCCCTGAAAAGGAGAGTCTAGTCATGGTACAATTTCAGATGTACTTAAATTCCTGATAGCTGCTTAGAGCTGAAGAGAGCATACCATTTGTGAATGCCTTTTCTTTGAGTGAGATGGTCATACAGAGCTTGACAGATAGAAAATGCTGCTAAGAAGTTATCATGAATCAAGAGCACTACCTAGGAGTTGTATAGGGTGAATGATTTTTATATGAGCAATACAGCATCTGTTTTCACCTAGCATAGTTGCTATCCTTAGGCAATTTTTTGTAAATATTGTGACCGAGGCATTTTTTTAGTGGAAATATTCTCCCTTTTGTGTGAGTTCTGAACAGGTATTCCTAGAGGTTTCAGTATTTATTTCTGTTTGATGTATCTGTGAAATACGGTGTTGAGTTTATTCAGACTTTTCTTCCTTCTAGAATATGAAAAATCTCTGGAATTAATGCTTGAATGGTGTTTGATTTGACACATTTAAATTCCCCCCACGCACATACCCTACTACTACGCAGAGACATATGGAAAGCAGCTGTAGCTGGTGCCATCAGCTATCAAAACACAGGTCTTAAGAACTCGAGTCCAGAGTTTATTTCCATTCAGATCTCATCGAATCAGCATCAGCTCCACCAGTGATTCAGTGGCAGTAGTCTGATCATCATTAATGCAGCATTCCTTCTCTTCTGAATCTTAAATAATGTATTGGTTTTTCCCCTCATTTGGAAATATCAAATATCACTGAGAGCGAGAGGGAAAGATGAGAGCTAGTGTGTGAGACCCACACTGCTGTTAATCATGAGCTGATTGTGTGTGACTAGGCTATCTAAACCATCTTGCCACTTCCCTTTTTACTTTTCTGCTTTGATTACCGAGTGTGGAATTTTCTTTGCTTTAAGATATCTTAGGAAATGATATCAGTATGGATAAATGAAAATTCAAAAGGTGTAAATATCAGTGATAAGACTTTTTTTCCCTGACATGCTTTAGAAGCTGAAAGAGTAGCCTTAGTTAATCTAGTGGCCAGTTGGGATTTAAACTTCAGTGATAACTACCATCAGCTTGCTGTATTTCTGACTCCTCATTTTGCCCCCAGTCAGTGGTATCAAAGTGAGTCGGGTCTTCCTGAAGCCACATTATGAGTTACAGATCAGATAGGAGGTTTACAAGGGACTTACCTGAGTGTAACCTAGGCCTTTGAATTGCTTTGTGCTCTGCTTTTTTGCTTTAGCTACCTCTGGTTATAATTAACCATCTATGCTAAATGGTTAGGCAGCGATACCACATGACATTTCATCTTTCTTCCAGACTAATTCTCAAGGTGGCTATGTCAGTACTTGCACGAATGTATGTTTGCACAGCATTTGTGATACAGTTAATAAAAATACCTCCACCAAACCACTTCTCCAAACAAAAATTCACTCATGAAAGTACTTGGAAAAAAGGAAAGAAGGTTTTGCAGTTCTTTTTTTTTTTTTTTTAGCAGTCTATACCAAACTTACTAAAGGCTGTTTCCAGCTTGTTAAACAAAGAAGAGCAAAATGGAGACTTTGAAGGAATGACATGTACACATATTTATATGACATGCATCTGAGTGATGCCTTAAACAAGTGGTTGCTTATGGAAATATTCCCTCTATTTTGTAAATATATTTATCTTAAGTAATCGACATGGTGACTGTTTTGTCAGTTTTTTTAAGAGAGGTTTTTTCCACTCAAAGCAGAAGATAAGAAATACATTTTATATTTGAAAACATGCAAATGAAGTATAAAAGAACTGACAGGGGTTTCATGGCTGAGTGGTAGAGCCAGGCACTATACTTCACTCACTTTTTGAAACCCTGACTTTAACGAGACAGTAATTTTAAATGCTTCCTTTTATCTTTCTATAGTATTTTAAAGGTATGCTCTTTTTGCTTACCACAAAATGCTTTCTACTACTAGTAAATATCTTTTACAGCAATTTATAGAACAGAGGTACCTTTGTTGGAGGATATTTGCTGCTGTGAAAAAGCTCAAATATAATTTATGACAAAAGGTAACAGTAGAAGTTATAAATAGGAGGAGATCAGTGGGAAAGTGAATGCAAAAACCAGTATATGTTAGCACAGTGCAGGTTTGACCACAGCAAGGTGGCTTTGATCAATATGTGTGGGCTTTTTAATTAATAGATTAAAAGAAGACAAAACAAGTAAGCACCTACCAGAAGGCCTAGTTTTTATTCATTGGCAGTGTACCCTACATAATGTGACAGAACAGAGATTTGATGAAGAAAAAGATAATATTTCATAGGGATGGGTGTAAACTTTACTAGTTCTGTCATCCTTCTCTTCCAGCTCAAGGAGCCTGAGCAGAGTAAGGTGCGTGCCAAACCCTAATACCAAGTGCAATTTATTCCACTGTTCTCTAATGGTCCCTGGGACACAGTGTGAGGTCCATAGGCATGGGGAGTATCTCTGGTGAAGAAGCTCAGTTCTAGCCATCATCCTTTCCCTGCTTTGCAGGGACATCCACTCCCACATGTGGGACTTCTGAAAAGATGAGTGCTGGGGCAGAGGGATGGTTCTAAAGCCACTTATTTAGGTGGCTTCTGATGTAGATTAAGAAAGCAGTGAAGCAAAGAAGATCTGGGAAGGGAGCTGGCCAAGGGATGGATGAGTTGCCCAGGAAGTGACAGCTCACTGTGAAACCGTCCTCTTTCTTACTGGCATTTTGGCACTCTGGATGCTCTACAAAACCTTGATACCAAGTAGCCCGATAACCCTGCAGTGTGAATCAAAGCAATGGAACACCAAGCAATTAGATAAAAAGTGGACTGTTTACCCAACTCAAAATGCTTTATAGGTGTACCCAAGAGACCAGTGAAGAGTCTGATCTGCTTTGCAGAGGATTTTACATCCATACTGAGAAATGTGCAAAGAAATTCCAAGGTGGTTTTTGGTTGACTGAATAGATGGTTTTCAGTCCTTCAGAAGGCTGTGCTTCTCACTCAGTCGCAGTTTGAAAATTTCATTGAGGAAATACTGCTGCTCGAAGAAAACCAAACTGTGATATTATATTATTTAATCGTGGAATCAGAGAATGGATTGGGTTGAAAGGAAGCTTAAAGATCAGGCAGGAACACCTTCCACTAGACCATATTGCTCAGAGCTCCATCCAGACTGGCCTTGAACACTTCCAGGAATGGAGCTTCTACAAGTCTGTGGGCAATCTGTCCCAGTGCCTCACTATCCTCACAGTAAAGACTTTTTTCCTGATATTTAAGCTAAACTTACTCTCTTTCAGTTGGAAGCCATTCCCCCTTTTCCTGTCACTATATGCTCTTTTAAATAGTCTCTCCCCATCTTTCTTGCAGGCTCCCTTCAGATACTGAAGGGGCTTCAATTAGGTCACCCTGCAGCTTCCTCTTTTCCAAGCTGAACAATCCCAATTCTTCCAGCCTTTCCTCACAGGAAAGGTCCTCTATTCCTCTAACCATCTTGGTAGCCTCATTTGGACTCTTTCCAACAGGTCCCTGTCCTTCCTGTGATGGGGCCCCAGAGCTGGATGCAGTGCTCCAGACGGGGTCTCACCAGAGTGGAGCAGCGGGGCAGAATCCCCTCCCTTGACCGGCTGGCCACTCTGCTTTTGATGCAGCCCAGGATACAATTGGCTTTCTGGGCTGGGAGGGCGCTTGGCCTGCTCATGTCCAGCCTCTCATGCACCCCAAGCCCTTCTTGGCAGGGCCGCTCTGGATCTGTTCATCCCCCAGCCTGTGTTGATACAGGGGGTGGCCCTGACCCAGCTGCAGTACCTTGCGCTTGGTCCTGTTAAAACTCATGACATTCCCACCAGGCCACTTCTTGAGCTTGTCCAGGTCTCTCTGGATGGCACCTCTTCCTTCAGGTGTGAAGTTAAGTGGTGTGAATTAGTACTAAACTGTATAGTACTATCTGGTATTATCTTACAGATAGTACTAGACCTTGTGCACACTAGGTAGGAATATTAAGAGATGGTATTTAGAGTATGTAAAAGGACAAAATTACTTCCTATTTGTCTCTTAAGATAGAAGACATATGAGACATTAATTCTATCTGTACTCAACCAACCAAATGTTAGTTCACTTATACTGCCGGCAAAAATGTTTTTAAATGTTAAAATCTGTTACTAAATCTATGTTTTGCATCTAATATCACTACATTGATGACACGGTTTCCTATTTTTTTCTGTGAAAATTAGAAATAATTAGCCTGGTATTAATGATTCAAAATTTAATGGCAGTGTCTACATTTGCTTTGTTTTAAACTTTGCACTGAATAAAAGACGTATTCTGATTCTAGCCTAGCAACCCAAAGAAATTAAGTAAATATGATCTTCCTTTCTGACTGTTATTCTTACTGACTTTTGAACAAGCTATCTCACAGGCACTAAGTTTATACCTTGCACAGCCCTTGGGTTTTAAATCTTCAAACTACTACATGGTTTTGTGGTTTCCCAATAACACCCATTTGGCCTCTTCAGTTCAACAGTCCACTGGTTAGATCCCTAATGGCAGCAACATGTATTGTGTCTGGACAACAGACAGGATGAAAAGGGAATATGGAAGAATTTGGGACATTATTGTGAGGCGATATGCAAGATTCAAGGCATTGCCATATTGTTGGGATTATGGCACAGAGCTGTGGGATTACTGCAGGGAAGGGAGGTAACCTCTGCAAAATAAAAAGGCACTTAAGTACAAGGTGCAAAGCTATAGAAAAGTGGCCTGGAATAAATGTGTTGCTCGTAGAGGTAGATACTTGTTTATCTGTAAAGCTGGTCACATGCATTCAGACAGTATGTTATCTGCAATGAGTATTATTTATACTCTTTAATACAGATAATTTTTTGGCATCTTGCTCAGAAAACAGGTTGTCTCTTTTATGTAATCTTCTCTGGTGGGTGGTTGTGGGGATCTCATCTGCCTTACCCAGTGCCTGTATTCGTCCCCCTTTGCAGTGATTCTCTAATGAAAGACATCTGTTGTGCAATGCTTGTCATCTACACTTTGATAAATGCACTCGAGAATGTATTTTGGTGTTCAAAATTATTTGTATCTTCATTTCACCTGTGTTTTGGGGTTACTCTCTACAAGCGATGTGGGCAGAATGAATACCAAACATTTCAAGGTCAGGTACTGCACTGATTCTGTTAGATGTGTTTATATCACTTGCTCCTCGTGTTGTCAGAAGCTCAATTTTCATACTAAAAGAATACTGGCAGTACTATACATAATCAAGATGGTCCCTTGTTGTTAGTTTCATTTGTGAAAAGAAAAACTAAAAAAAACATGTGCTGAGAGGAATAGTTTAGTGATTTATTAGTGAGTCAAACGACATAGGAGATGATAATGCTAAAAGCTTTCAAGCAGTGCTTTCTACATTCAGAGTAGCTCACAGGTGTTGACTGGTTTTTTAGATCCAGCAAATGAGGCAGAATGGTTAAGTGACCTGCACACAGCCAGCCAGCTGCACTGCCAGTTATGGGGCCTGGGCATCTCTAGTGGAGTCACTGATCTTTGTCAACTCAGTGATAAAATTGTCCTTACGCTCTCTCTCTATCCCACCAAATAATGCTGCTTTTAGAATAAATCTCGAAAGTGATGAAAGCCTGGCATGATTAAGGAGATATTCTGAACTCTCTGGTGTTTGTAAAGTGCTTTTTTGATTTGCAAATTGTTCTCGACATCGCATTTGTGGAAGTGTATGGGTGGAAACCAAATGCATCTTTGACATTTCTTTTATGCATTGCTGTCAATCAAATGGCACATTATATTATTTTCGTCATTTTCAGAAGAAAGGATTAAATCACTATTTGAAAATTCTTGGGAAGTAATAAAAAAAGCATTCAGAGGTGCATCTATGGTGAAAATAAGTGCAATTCTGCTATTTCTATGATTTTCTTCTCTCTGATTAAAATATTTTTAAAGCTCACTGCTCTTTTTAAAGCAGCAAAGACATTTGACTACTTCTTTTCTTTCCAAAGGATTTCCTGCTGCAGATTTTCACAGTATTTCGGATACTAATACGACCAGAGATGTTTCCAAAAGACTGGACAGTGATGCGTTTGGTTGCAAACAAGTAAGGCATTTTTAATGTTATTAAAAAGTATGGGTAGTATGCACAGATCACGATAAAGATAAAGTTATATGATGTATGTAATAAAAATTCAATATATTTTATAATGCTGGTTGCAGTTTTTCTTTTTTTAATTTAAGATTTCAAACCTCTGGACTTCTTTTATCCTACAAATTTGTAAAATAACTTGTACCTCTTTCTGTCCTAAATTTTAGTAAGCACATGTAACTGGAAACTCAGAAGCACTTTTACAGAATAAAGCTGCAAAGCATCAACAGCTTTGTTTTCCAAGTAAAAAATGACAAGTCTCTAAGGAACTTCTTTTCAAACCTCTTTCTTGAAATTCTGAGTTGGTAAAGATCTATTTGCTCTCAAGAAGAAATTATCAACTGTAATATCGTTAACGATGTTTTTGCATGTTTGTTCATTTAGTGTTTGTCGGAAAAAATCACAAATTAAAAATCTCACATCAGGAAATGAGGCGCAGTACAGGCAACAGTCATGTAAGGCTCTAGGCACTGCTTAGTGAGATTTTCAGATGAAACCTGCCCATCAGCCATTTTTTCTCTGCTCAGGCCTTATTTTTAAAGAAACAGGTTCCCAGCATTTCTAAGAAGTAATTACGACAGGTCTGAAACTATTAAGTTTTATTTCACCTCTATCAGCACCTATCCTTTTTGCAGTCTTAGCTTCAGATCAGATAAACCAGCTGAGCGATCAGCACAGTTATACAAACATCAGTGTCAGCAGAGGCGGGGCGTTGTGTCAGGCAGACCCAGGAATCCAGGATGTAGCATTGACTTAAACTTTCATGATATGTATTGCAGTGCTTGATTAAAATTCAGTTTTAGTCTGCGTTGTGCCTGCTGGCTTCAAGGAGAATTTAAATTCGTGGTGCTGTACATACTACTAGTAGCAATCTTATTGGTACAATTAAATTTAACAACACTTATGTTTATGATCCGTATTTGTTATATGTGTGTGTGGATATATAAGCATAGTAGTATTTGTTCAAACTTTGTCATGATTTGAAAAAATTAACATTTTATTGATAAAATAACGTCCTTTTATTACCTAAGTGTCACTAATCCTGCCAAGTTTGAATTCCAGAAAAAAAGTTACTAATTAAAGAATGGATATGATCGTTTGTTTGTGTGTATATTAAATAAAGTATGACTGATACCAGCCTGTATCTGGTAATCATGCTTAAGAAATAAACTGTGAAACACAAGAAAGAGGGAAGAAACATAGGAACTTTTAGACTAAATAAATAATCTAAGAAATTGTTATATATTCCAGTAACAGCTGGCTTGGCAGATGGCTTTGTAGCAGCTGACATGTACAGAACTAAGGTTTAGGAGTGACTTTGGCTCGTGTTACATGACTGGTGATGTTCAGATGATAGAAAGTTCTGCAAAAGGAGCACTTTTCTTCACCAGTGTATTAGTAACCATCACACATCTCCCATTATTAATCCATGTCATGTTGTTTCTGACCATCTAGGAGGTGATTCTATGCCCAGTTCTGTCAGGCAAAGAAGGTAGGCAGAAGCTGACAATAACTGCTGGTGGGAATTGGCCACGAGGAGCTCATCAGACGAGCTAACTGATCCTGATAGCACACAATTGCATAAGCACTTCTGCCAGCAAGTGGGATTATAAGCACATCTTTACCAATTCAGCTTTTAATAATTGCTTGGCTAGGAATTTTTTCCTACGTGGAGGAAGTGCTAGTTTGCTATGAAACGAGGTTGACCAGGTGTGCTTAAAGGTGTGGTGAAAGCTGAAGCCTCATTATTCCTATGTTCCTATTCTGTTCCTTTTTGAGGCAGCAGAAAGGAAAATCCGCTTCTGTTCTCTCCTCAGCTGCAGAGAACTAATTCTTCCAGAGCTGTTTCTGAATGGGAGCTTCTTCCTTTAGCTCGTGTCCCTCACTGCAATGACAGTGACTGCCTTCCTTCAGCTTCTCAAGGCATTCAAAAGCACAGAGTTGTAGCTTTGCTAGAATTGTTCCAGCCCAGAATCTTTAAATGCAAAGGAAGGAGCCTAGAGGCAGGATGTGAAATTAGGGCACTGCCTGCCCCAGAGAGAGAAGTGAGCTGTTCTTCCTGAGCTTCACTTGATCAGCCAGAGCACTTCCAGGGATCTGAGACTCTTCAGAAATGAAGGCAAAACTTTTTGAACTCTCTGCTCCATTCATGTCTAAAAGATAAAGCTTGAAGGTCTAGCCCATCTTTTTAAGAGCAGAATTAAGCAATCCAGTAACAGTCTGGATCTTTTCAAACTTCTTCCCAGGAATAAACCAAGTGCCATATTTCCTGTGTCCGATGGCCGCCTTCTCACCTGTCTGGCCTTTCTCTCGAGAGACTGTAGCTCACCTGAAGGCCGCGTGTGTGTCATGGGAGCTTCACCCATCGCTGCAGTCACATCAACAGCAGCACTGGTTTTCTCTTCCTGTCCCTGGAGTGATATAAAAATTCAAACTGTCTGGTATTTACAGGAAGAGAGATTTAGTCTGTCTGAGCCTAGGGAAGAAATAAGTCTTAGCAAGGATATAATCAAGTAATAGGCTTTTCCTTGGGGAGAAATTACTTTTTTTCTCTTACTTATGTATTCAGAGCTACAATTACCTGAAATATTTCTGAGTCTTAAAATGCCATAATTCTTACAATATATGATATTTACATATAAAAATATTGCTGCCCCCCAGGCTCCTAGGGTTTTTTTTTTCTTTCTAGTTGCAGTGTTTTCAATAATTATGTAGCGTCTAATACTTGAACACTGTCTGGGAAATTAAAAAAACCACCAAAACCAGAAGATACTATGAGCTCAAGAAGGCAAATCTGTAACTATCCAGAAACTAAGATGTTTCATGATGACACGTGTAGAATCTATAGTTCTGAATGTTCCAATACCCAACGTGTGAAAGTATTAATGGCTAGCATTATAAACTGCCAATTGACTTCTAAAATTTGCAAAATAAAGTAACATTTAAAAAGGCCAACTTAGCGCTAAAGCAGAGAAATAGATTTTTTGAATTGTGTTCTGTAATGGAAGGAGAACATGCAAAAACATCCTTAGCTTCTAACAGTGGAGTAATGAGACAGAAATAATTAAAGCTTCATAACCATGTAGTATCTGCCGTGACCTAATCAGCATGCATAAAGGAAAATAGGAAAGGAAAATAGGAAAGCAAAATATTTACTTATGGTCATTTAATATTTCTAACATGGATGTTACTACTGAGTGACAAATTCGGCTTTATATATACTGTGGAAAATGTAATTTTAATTTCTTTCATTCTAGGAGTAGACTTTCTTTCTACATGAACTAGGTAGTATCTAGCTTCTCTTTGTAACTGCAAAGGAGCACCACATAATATAGGAAGATATCTGAATCAGTTGCCTAGCGCCAGAGACAAATACTAAATTTTTATAGGAAATTATGCCTGACTAAAGTTGAAGCTTCTGGAGAAGACCTTCACAGTCTCAACTGGAAATCGCTGTGTAATGGTCACTGGCTTCAGTTTACCTTAAGGTTAGGAAAAGAATGACTTGTCTAATGCTTTGATTGCCTGGCATCTTTTGAGAGCAGTTAACAGACTTAGCTGAACTTCAGGTATGTCGTGTTATTAACAGCTGAGGAGGGACTTGGAGAGCAAAGGAGTTTCAATTACTTGCTGAGCAAATGTTTGGTATTCATCACATACTATGCTTATGTATTACTGAACAAAGAACTAATTTTCTGCTGCTCTTGGTATGCAAGAAGCTTTAATTTTCAAGATCTCTGTGTAATTAACTATGTAAATCCTTTCAACATTCTGCTTAATGGTAGTGATGCTAGGTCATCCAGTCCTCAATTTGAATATTATAAGCATACAAAATAGGTGCATGGATAGTATTATTTATAGTAAAATAATTGATCTGTAAAGTAAGGTTTACGTAATATGTTGCTTACACTGAAATTTCAAATGTATCGACCGTTGGGCATAAGGACTTTAAGTAGAGAATCCTTTTGGTTATCAAATTCGGTAATGGCTGAAATACATTATTTTTTAATTATTATTACTATTATTATTATAAAAGTAACTCAAATGGAATACACAGTAAAGGAAGACATCAACTCAGCATTAGTGTCATCATTATGGCTGCTCTGAAGAGTCCTGTTAGCTCCCATGGTGTGGGAGTCTGAGACTCCTACAATGAACAAAAATTCTTGCTTTTATGTAATACCTTGGGTTGCTAACAACGTTTTTGCTTTTATGTAATACAAAATGTTGCTAGCAACTGAACCTGGCATTCAGTCCTTCACAAAAAACATACATATATGTAGGCACGCATGTATAAATAAGCTCATAAACATATAACAATAGATACACACATATATATGTGATTCAAGGTTTATTTCATTTATTTATGAAATATGAAAGAATTTTTTTTTCTGTTCAAATACCTCTATGTTTGGGAATATTTCACGCTGAAATAGCAAAGGATGGGATGAGAAGCTAATGTTATGCATTTGTCCTATATCAGCATGGAAAAGGAAAGCTTTCATTTTCTACCACTGGCTGTCCAGGCAAAAGCCAAGTTACCAGAGCATAGCCCCGGCAGTTGTTGAACTTCAGGATTTTTCAAACAGCTCGTTGCAGAAAGGTTTGCTCTGAAAATTTGATGGAAAAGCCACTCTATCAACGATGGCCTTACCAGACACTGGGTTAGCATCCTGCGTATGAGTCCAGCATAACTTAGTAGCTAAAAGCAGAGGTTTTTCTCCTGTAAAACAGGCATTCTGAACAAATATGTGGCAGGTGGTAAGAGGAAGAAAAGCAAGTCTTGTCACAAACTCAGCAGTTTATAGTTTGATACTCAGATGGATTTCAGTTGAATATTGTTGTTGTTGTTTGGAAATCACTGGCTGGGAATCAACTTGGAATGTGAATACTGTACCAGATCAGGCAGCTGTCTTCTGGCTGCTGCCTCTGGTTTTTGCATTTTTGCTTTTTTATATATATAAGCATCCCCAACCTTAGCTTGTTTTCTGTTCTACCTGATTTTAGATTCAGAGTAACAGATTGTGGGTCAAAAACAATGTCTTCAACCTTGTGTGTTGCATCTGGTGTTTTGAGGTTTTTTTTATCTGCAACGTAGTCTCTCATGTTAGAGACCCACATTTTATCAACTAATCCATATTGTATCTTTGGCTTACCAAATAAATGAAACCTGAGCTAAGTTCCCTATAGGAAGAAATACTTGCATTGCAATTATTCTGTTGTGTCAAGAAAAATCTTTTAAAAATATTCTAAAAGTTGCATTTAAGATGTCTACTTTATTCACCTCCTCATAAGAATCAAAGCAGATATTTCTCTTCAGTTTTACCTGCCATGGAAGGAATGTAGCAAGAAAGGAATTGTCTCAGACATAAATAGAACTATGTAATGTAAACTTGGCAGCATGGTTACGGATCTTGTGCAATTTTCTCTTGAGTACCATTTTTCAGGGATTTATTACTTTGGACTTAGGTGGAAATTTTACATAACAATAATTCTGATGAACTGACTTATTCTATCAGAATGTCTTCCTGAAATATACAAACTATTTCCATTTTGTGAAGCATATGGTCTTTAAATCAAATCATTCACAACAGCAAGAATGGCAAGGCTCTGTTCTAACCCATGCCTCGATTATTAACTTTGCTTGTACTGCATTTTGCTAACATTCCACTTTGTGTTCCATGCTGCAGCAGCGAGTGCTGTGCACAGGCTGTAACTCTCCATTGGTGAAAAAGTGGGATTAACTTCCAGATGAGTGCTAAGCATGGAACACTATTTGGATAGAAAAGTTACAGTGTAATTGTTGAGAAAATAATATGTATGAAAATGACACTTGAGCAATGGAATAGGAATAAATGAAACTTGAGACTCAAGCACTGTTCTAAAAACAGTCTCAGAACTGGCTGTTACGGGTGCTCAGGCACATCAAACAAGAAGGTAAAGTTTGGCAGGGACAGTAATTTTAAAAGTAGAAGGATGGAAGCAAACATTTGAACTACTATTATATTAAATTATACATAGCCATGTTTTATTTATAGACGTGAAAACTGTCAAAAGTGCCAGGAGAAAAATATAGTTTATCTCCTAAGTGGGTTGGCTAACATTTAATTCTCCAGTGTTGTAAAAATGAAAAATATTATAACCTTGAAATATATATATTGCTGTTATTATACTTAACGATTTTTTTTTGTCTTGAAAGCATTGCAAAAAACAGTAAAAAAAGTCAAGCCCAAAATATAGAAAGGGAAACAAATTTCAGCAATGTAACAGCATTCAGGTCAAGAACTATGTTCAAAGAAGAACTAAATGTGTTAATAATAGACAGATGGTAATTAAACGGAATGTGTAGATATAACCTTTTTCTCAGAAGATCTTTAAACAGTTGATTGTTGTAAAATAGGTAACAGCAAAAAGATCATTCTGTGTTTATCTTTTTTTCTCTCTGTAAGTATTCACTTCTGACTGTTTTCAAAAAGAATTTAATGCTTTGTATGGATTTTTAGTTTGACTAAATATGTTGGCAGACAAGAGTGCTGCAGAGGTTAGTGTAAGGTCTGAATCACTGAAATTAGGTGTATTTAAATAATCTCAAAGAATGTTCTATTTCTGTAGACTACCAAAATTGGTTGCTACAATAAACAAAGCCATCATTGACCTTTGGTGACAACCACTGTGAAAGGATCTTGGTCATACATATTTATTTAAGATAGATGGTTATAATTCAGGCAGCTGTAAATGTAGGGTAATGTATGAGTATTTACAACATACAGGATAGAGATCTGTAGAAGCAGATCGTTCTCTCAGAGCTCATGCAGTTTTGCATTTATCTGTTGTCATTAAAAAGACTTTTTGTCCATAGGGGTGTCAATGTTGAATATTGGTATTTACTAGATATTTTATATTTATAATCTATATGCACATATTTTCAGTACCAAGAAAGCTGAAAACAAATTGTACACCTGTGTGTATTGATGCTGTTAAGACAAGGTGTGTAATAAATCTGATGTCATAATTATTTGCAGAACAAAGTTTATGATTGGTCTTGATCAATTATATTCTTCTATATAGAATGTCTGTTTTCAGTGCACATTCTTACAGCACACCTTATTTATCTTAATGTGCATGTTTTCTGTCAATAGATGCTGTTAGTCAGGTATTTATATGATTTGTTGAAAATGTAGTATTTAATGCCACCAGACATGCTACGTCTGTTTCTTCGTTGGACAATTGTCTGGCTTTGAATATTAAATATGAATTTCCACTTAATGAAAACTCTTGTCTTTTTCATTCTTTTCTTCCCAGTGTGATCATTACTACAGTCCTGTACCTTTCGGATGCCCTTCGTAAAAACTTCTTAAATGAAAACTTTGATTACAAGGTAGGGTAAATGATAGATGCAGTAACTGCTACATTATCCTGTGGCTTGGTGGTTATTAAACTTAGTTCTAGCATCTAAATAGCTAGAACATGTACTAAAACAGCAATTTCAAGTGCTCAGAGATGTTTTTTCTTAAATACAGGACTACCTTAAAAATGAGTGCTGTGAGGTTTTTTTAATTTCATCTTATTTTTCATTTTGTTGGTTGAGCCTCTTTGTTAGACTACTTATTTAGGATTTTTGCATAGCAATTTTTTGGATCATAAAAACAAATGGTATCATTTAGCTGTTATTTTTTAGTTATTACAGAAAGAAAAAATATTTCATTTTTTGAATCAATGCAAATTTATATAAAATGCAGATTTATGTTTTTGTAATTTCCCTCAGACCAATTAACATGCTGCATAATTAAAATTATAAAATTATGACACTTCATGGTGAATGTAGTTAAAGATGTTAGCGAGTGCCTCATATAGTGAGATATTGCATTTATGATAAACTGTGAATTACAGATCATGCTTTTAGGATTCAGATGAGAAAGATCTAGGAATGTGTCTGAAAAGACACATTTCCATGGAAACAAACCTGAATGAATATTCTGCCCAACCAGGAGATGTTAGTTCAACTGTTGCATCATGAAAAGTGCAGAATTTCCTTCCTAGAGAAGACAGTGAGCTCCTGTTGACTTCCCTCAGGGTTGGGGATGCTTCTCTGAAAATCCAGACTCCTGTTAGATAGATTGGCAGGAATGCAGATTTATCTACTTAACTGAGCATGAGGAAGCAGAAATTTATGAATTTCTGTAAGTTCAGAGGCTAAAACTGATGAAAGAATTGCCTGTAGAACAAGGCCTCTATGTTCCTTAAACTTGAGTAGCAATGTTATTGCTGTCCTGCTGAACTGGCAGGGTCTGGGATAGGGCTCCCTCTACACTTCTTGTCATGGAGCATCTATAATTGGGTTATTATAATTAGTATTTCATTTTATCTTTAATTTTATCTCTAAGTCTTAAAGGTAGAATAGTCAACCCATCTGTAACTTTGAAACTTTTACATTTAGAGATGTAGGATATGTAAATAGATGTATTTCTGCTGAACATTTTGGTGTTGGTGAAAAGTATATTTGGAGTCAAAGAAATTTAGTCAAAAGCAGTTTGAGTAATTTATTAGTTGAAACTGAAACAAGGGCTGTGATTTGAAATTTTTCATCTTGAGTAGTCATAAATTGTGGTACTGAGAAAATGAAATAACCACATGCCATATGCTTATTGTAGATATGGGATTCCTACTTTTTTCTTGCTGTCATTTTTATAAACCAGTTATGTCTGCAACTGGAGATGTTCACACCTTCCAAGAAGAAAAAGGTTTTAGAAAAGTAAGTATTGCTATCAGCTCG
>VZTA01003495.1:33797-84247 GCA_013398855.1 Mohoua ochrocephala
CCAAACTGTAACAGATTTAAAATTTCTCAAAATGCAAGACATTGGAGGTTGCAAGAGGGCCCACCAAAAGGAAAATTTATCAGTATGTCCACTGACTAGGACAAGAGCTGGTTCTGGCCCTTTGTTCAGTACCAATAGCCTCCATATGATTGCCTGAACTGGTTCAGACACTGGGAGCAAAACAGCCACTCAATGCCAGTTAATGCCTAAGTCACCTCGCGCTTGTTCAGGTGTTTCTGCCAGGCACTGCACTATTGTCTGTGTGAATTAATTGTATTTCTTTAAGTTAGAGCAAAACTATTTGTTCTCAGAGAGAGCACTGGAGCATGTTACGGCAAAAAATAGGTTTTGCTTAACAGCTGTGTTACTGATGTGTAGCATGTTGACAGTATTTCAAATAAACCTGGGTTTAGGAATCCAGTTTTAGCTGGGTACAATCAAAAGAGCAAAAACTTGGGAGAAACCAGCACTTTCAAAGTTGTTTTCTGTGGACTACAAATGAGACATTTCATTTAATAATGTCACAGAATGGCCTATGAACTTGATTTTCTTAAATTATCTTTCACTTTCTTGCTTTATTTTTTAATACACTGCAGATATGGTGACATGCGGGTAACAATGGGATGTGAAATCTTCAGTATGTGGCAAAATTTAGGTAAGTGATTAAACACATCATCAGTAACTCATAAAATGAAAGCAAATTATTAGTTCTTCACCTATTATATATACTTCCCAGTGATAGAGGAGTCGTTGATATTTACATTCAAGACATGAAGTCTTGATTCAAGTTTAGGAAAAAGCTTGTCATCTGTAGTTCCTTCTTTATAGCTAAACTCAGCTTTCTGAGCCTTGATACTGTATCTGACCTATCCCTATTTCTTCACAGAGAACTGAGAGAATACCATCAGAGAAAATTAAGAAAGAAAGTACTACTCTTTTTGGGCAGAATTATTATGCATTAAAATATACTTATGTCCTTATTTTTAGTCCTGTTGCCAAATAGTTTAAGGACAAGACATATCTTAATTCTGAAGCTCATCCTGAGATGCTGGATTTGCATCGAGTCTTCTCTGAAGTCTTAGTTGCACTAAAATATAAAGGCTTAAACAAGTCAGTGACTAATGTATGAACGACACACTGGTCAACATGGAAAAAATACATGCTTGAATATTAACTTAGGAACACATTTATATTTTTAAGCCATAACTGTGCGAACTGTTTGCAAGTACGGGTGTCAGAGAAATGCAGTTAAAGGTTGTGTGGGAAAAAAATAAAAAGTGAGTAGAAGATTTGGACACTACATTTGTCATCTTTGTATTTCAGTTATTCAATATTCACTTCATCAGAGGGCTTATTAAAGATACAGGAACTATCATCAGATGATGAGATTTCTGATTATGTGATTTCTGAGACACTGTCGTTTCAGTTCCATCAGTCTTTTCCCCAGCAAGATAAGAAGTTGCAAAAAACTGTCTTTTGGATCAGCCTGTACTAGAGAGAGACATGTTCAAAATAGGAAATATTTTCATATTAATGTCTCATTAACATCTGATGAATAGCATATTTTACTTATTTACAATATTTAGTATGGCTTACTCACTAAGACATCCCTCTAAATTACGTGGATACATTATGAGTATTTCAAAACTGGTGTATCAAGGATCCACTCCCAGGTCCCATCTCCTTCCTGCACACACACCTTGGTGTGCATCACCGCCCCACGCATGCTGTTTTCTGCTGAATGGAAACTTGGGATGCAGGCAAATGATGCCTTTCAGTAGGGGCGAGTTTTGTGGGACACAATATGGAGCTCATCTGGTAATGTGTCCAATTAAATACTATAGTCAGGATATTTATTTTAATTGGTGTTATGCTAGTCAATATTTTACAAGTCTTGTAGCAGTAAGAGTCATCGTAAGCCTGGATCCTTGTACAGTCACCTTGCTTTCATATGGATAAGCATTGTAGGATGTTTCCAGAAAAGGGAATTCTTGTTTTCCTTTGCACAAACTCAGACACTGAGCAGAGCAGCAAGAAGGGGCGAATGCCCACTGGAATATCCTGAGGTAGGCTGGACATAAATTAATTCCTAGCTTGGAAAATCAATGCCTCCTGATTCATAATCCCTTAATTCTGAGGATGTCAGAAGTCTTACTTGTGGAAAACTGAAACTGAATGGTCAGTGTTTACTGTATGCCATTTCTGGCTTTTCTGACAAGGACTTTATTTTCTGTTAAGTGGAATGTGGTGAGATAATAGAAGTCATTTTAGCATTGATTTTCAAGCAAGTTGTTTTGAGAACAGCTGAGTCATATCTTCCTTTTCCTGCAATTGAAACACATATTTCCATTTCTATACTTGCAAAACTAAAGATAGGTAAAAATCAAAGTACTTACCTCTTTCTGATGAGCACAGAATATCAGACAGTTAACCATTTTGTAAACACAAGGATGTAGAGCTTAGAAACCAAATTATTCCTGTGAAATATAAATGAAATGCTTAGAGAGTACTTTGTCTGTCTTTGTTCTTTTGCTGGAGGATTAACTTCTCATACAGCTAACCCACTGTCACTTCTGAACTCAGTATTGCCTGATAAAATCTGATAAATTATGTTGGCCTTTTATTCTTGTGTTGTCTATAGCTTTCACTTTTTGGGCTTAAGAAATAGCCCGTGCTGTGATGGACATGCGATTTTAAAAAAAATCTGTAGACATTTAGAATGCTACTTTTTCATTCTTCAGAAAGCATTTGGATTGCTTGATAACTCACAAGACACCCAATTCACATTCAAGTTTATCTTCATTTTCATTTTAGGGGAACACAAGCTTCACTTTATTCCAGCACTGATTGGCCCCTTCCTGGAAGTGACCTTGATCCCTCAGCCAGACCTGAGGAATGTAATGATTCCTATTTTCCATGACATGATGGATTGGGAGCAAAGGCGAAGTGGCAACTTTAAACAGGTACTTTGTGTGAAGCTGTTTATAAAAGGGGACTGAATATCAAGCATTTCATAGAGTCCTAGTGGACTTGAACCTGGAGTTCCCTTGATGGCTCAGGGTGGAAAAGGTATCCACAACTGTTGTTGGAGAGGGATTACAAGGGTTTTCCCTTTTTTACTCTTTGCTGGGCTGGTAAGATTCTCCAGCTAATACTATCATGTCGGTTATGTAAGGCGAGGGATAAAATCCATGGCCTGCTGAAGTGAAGAACAAAACTTGAGCTGTTTTCAACAAGGTTGTTGTGGTGGTTTTTCACTTCTGCTTTACAGTAGTACAGACTGCTGATTAGGTAGGACTCAACCAGCTTCCCTTCTGGTTACTATGGAAAAAGATCAGATGTTCTCCAGTAAAGATCCAAGTATTCTTGTTGCTCAAACACTTTCTTAATGGGCTAGGAAGGAACGACCAAGAGTGCCATCTGCTCCCACAGCTCCCACTCAGTTCTTTCAGACTGCCTCAAACCATTCTCAATGCCCTCCTTCCTGATGCTTCAAAATGAAGGAAAGTAGAAGCATTTAAATTACTCTCAGGCAATCATAAGGCTTAGGGTGGGAGCTGCATCCAAAACACAAACCAAACTATTAAGAACAGAGGATTGCATGTGATGTAAGTAGGTAGCTTTTCACTATCAATATATAAGCTTATTGTTAAAAATTACCACAGAAATGTTAACGAGGAGTGAGAAAGAAAAAAATCCACTTGTTCTGCTTCTCTGTGTTTTCAGCTTGGGTTTAAGTGTAAATTGTAATGGATTTATTCTGTAATAAAATAAGGCAACAGCTTGGTTTCTCCCCTAGATTTGTGATTGTTAATATATTACTGTTAAAAAGGAGGTTTGAAATATGAATACACAGTGTAGCATCAGCTCTATATTTTTTTAGGATCCATACACTTAAAAACATGCATTGCAAGAGTCATTAACCACCAGATTTCCTTAACTACCAAGTTTCTTTGATAGCTAATATCTAAGTCCAGCAAATTTGATTTCTAATGAAACACAGTGGCAGGTAAGAGGGTTGGGAGAGTCTGAGCTCCCAAGTATTCTGAACAGTGCAGGCATTTATGAATATTAAATTATAAAGAATGGGGTGCAGGTCGGAATCGATGATATTTTTACTTTAGTCTAAGAAAATAGCTTGTGCTTACAGCCTTGCAGTGAGAATTCAGGCAATTTATTTGGGCTGTGTGCTTTTCCTCTGACTCCATAAATAGATAGCTGCCTTAGCAGCAGCAAATGCTACTCAGCCTGTAGTTTTAAAGTCACGTTGCTCAATTTAAATTAGCTCCCTCCCTCAAAAAAAAAAAAAAAAAAAAACCCAAAAAAAAGAAGAAAGCCCCACAAACCTCGGGAATGATAACAGCTTCAAAGAGATGAAGTGACTTATCACATGATTGACCAATAATTCTAAAATATGCATTTAACAAAGTCCCTTACATAAAACCAGATCTTCTCTCCATTTTCTCTAATTTCATTAAAGGAAAAAGAAGCTGTTTACACCACACTTATATGTTGCAGGTGGAAGCAAAGCTGATTGACAAACTGGACAGCCTAATGTCAGAAGGTAAAGGTGATGAAACATACCGAGAGCTCTTCAACAGTATGTGAGTAATATGTTTATCTTATAATTCCTTGAGTTCTGTTGGTGGTATCAGATGCTAATGTCATTGTAGACAAGTAATGCTTAAACCAGTTGTGATCCTCATTTTTCCTTTTCTTTTTTTTGTTTCCTTAAAATCTGAAGAATAAAACGTTTCATGGTGTTGTATAGCATCTGTAAAGTCTGGCAGTACTTCTTGCATACAGCTATAATTGGGAAAGGCTAAATCTGTTATATCACAGAACATTCTCTTTCTCTACCTACTAATTTTAAAATCAGAAAAGCAAGAAATGCTTCCTAATTGCATAGGGTGCAGGTAGAGCTCAGATGGAGCATTTTGAAAACATGGCATGGCAATTCAACAAAAAGTATTTAATAAGTGATTTTCTATTGCTACAAACTTGTACTCCTCTGAGTAATGTCACTTGTTGATTTCTTGTTTGATGTAAACAATTGTGTTTATTCTGATAAGATTATTTCTTTTCATTTTCTTTTATAAATTACTGGCTAAGCTTTTAGTGTTTTTTAATAAATGACATGTCACTTAAATCTAATAGGAAAAGCAAATTATAATGCTGAAGTCCCTAAAGTTGCCCATAAATTATTCCCCGACTGAAATAAATGATTGTCACAGAGTACAGGTACAAAATAACTAACTGGACTCTGTCTCTGTTGTTCCTCGGAGCTCAATTTCACTAAAGTGAAAGATTTCACTTATTTCTGATGTGTTTATTTTAGTAGGAAATGTATTGTTCCTCTTCAGGGATCCAAGCTGCTGTGTTTTCTTCAGTACTACTAAATACATGATTTTTTTTTCCCTGTTTATGTAGTTTCTTAGTCCTTCCTTCTTCTTTAAGTATTATTTTTAGCTCTCATGTCTTTGGTTAAAGAACAAGATTCAGGTCTTGGTGTCTGAAAATAGCAAACACATAATAATCTGTAATTGTACCGAGTAAAAAAAAATAGAGTTCCTAAATATTTATCGTGAATAGAAGCAAAAGTAGGTAGAGAGATTAGGCAGAATAGTATGGAATTGAATGAATAACAGCAAACAGCAGTTCAGTATGCTGAAGCAGAACTTTCCTGTAATTATTCATGACATTTTATAATCTGAGTAAAGATAATAAAAGGTAAGATATTTTCAATATTTTAGTAATACAGTGTTCTAACAGTAAAATTAAGTCATTAAAGGAAAAGCTCTAATTATAAAATGAAGCCTATGCAAAATACATCAGTGTGTCTATCACTGAAATAACTTAAAATTCTATAACAAAGCATATTGGTATCAAACACAGTTCCTAATTTTTTATGGTTTTGAGTTTAGATTTCAACTGGAGAAGGTTAAACATGGTACAGTGAAAAAAGTTGAGAGCCTTTTATAAATCTAAATGCCGAAGACATAGTCATGGTAATTTAAATTGCAAAATGTCTCACAGCATCAGTATACTTGTGGTTTCTGTCATGGTATAACAGAAGTTAAAACTAAACTCTGGGAAATTTCAGAGTAACTGCTCAAGTTCACTCCCAGCTAACAAAAAAAGTAGTATTTATGATTAGTTTTTTTACTTTGATTTGACTATATGCATTACCACCTCTCAAGAGGAGAGCCTGTTGAAGATACTAATTCTAAAATGGAGGATGACGTATTGTTCTAGGGTATGTGAAGAAAAATGATGAAAATCAGATGTACAGTTTAGGGAGTTGACTGCAAGAGACTGGGTCAGTTAGCCTGAGATTTTGAGGTTTCTTTATTTCTTCCATGGGTAATTTAAACTAAGCAATATTAGAGGGTCTTTACACAGCAATATTAGGGTGTCTTTACACAGTGCAAGAAAGCAGACTTGCGTAGGCTGAAGTGGAAGAGATGCAGCAGGTACTCAAAAACTGAAATAATAATACGGTTTTGCAGCAAGCAGTGGTTTTTTCAGTCTTTAATGAAAGCAAATGCTACAATATTACCTGAACTTTCTGAAGATTAGGCGTGGTTACTTTTGATAGGTATCACTGGAAGCCAAGGGGATGCACACACCTACTTTGAATACAGCCTGGGAACTGCAGCGGGTGTGACACTTTCAGGTTTTGTCATGCTTTCTGTTTATTTTGTCTGAATTGGAAAATGAATTTAAATCTCTTAACTCCCACGTTAACTGCTTTTTTTTCCCAGATACAATCACTGCATCTTTCCTCTGAACATCTATTTTCAAGGATAAATTATAAGCATCTCTGGAGATAGCTAAAATACTATGTGCTTTGAATTTACTGCCTACAATGGAATTATCTATATCAAATAAAAAGACAGAAAGTAGGGGGAAGGTGACTGCTGTTTATTTTGAATCAATGTCTTTCTAGGGACTTGAATGTGACCATTCACTGATTAGCTCCTGATGTCCTTTGAAGGAGCTGCAAAGCGTGTGAAGTAGTGAACATTTTGTTATCATGAGAAACTAGATGTTGCAATTGGTATCTATTGTAATTATGGTATGAAAGCTGTTCTGATCTACATTTACACTGTAGTACTGCAATTGAATTCCTAAGTTAATTAGCACAGGGAAAAGAATGATTTTACTTTATTGAACAGTTGCTGGTTAAAATAAAATCCTCGGAAGCCAAGGTATATACTCAAGTAGCTCTTTCTTCTGAATCCGATGGATGCTGCCAGTTTATTACTTCTGTAGCTGTATTTCAGTTTGGCCTAAGACAAGCCATTTCAGATTTGGAAGTTAGGTGGCCACATTACTGAAGCACAAACCCTGGACTAATGAGTTCTGCTGGGGGCCTGGCAATGAGGCTTCTCTTTGAAGAGATTGTAGCTGACATTTAGCTGGGCAGGCATTTATTACTGAGTTCTGCTAGTTTCTGGGTGATTTCTCTAGCCGTGAAGCCATTATATAAAAAGTGATGACTGCTACCTTTCCTATGCTGTCTTCAGTCATCTTAATTTCTTCCCCAAATGCATGACTGAATTCAGTACTGCCCAGTCCATTAGACCCTGGAGTGAGTCTTTTGAGAGCCTTTATGACTTGTTCAGGGAACCTATGGCTATAGTGAGGTCTTTGTACTCCAAAACAGGCATCCAGATGTTTTAAGGCACCTCTAGGATTAGCTGCCCGTGAGCTAAAAGTCTGAACAACTCTGAGGTTTAGGGCATCCAAAATCCATTTACTAAATGACTGAGCTAGCCTGAACATTGTTCTAAGCCTGATGTTTGTCCCTGGACAACTCTGGGTCACCATTCTCTTCCTCTTGGGATACCCAAGATTAAAAATAACCCACCACCACCAAACAAAACCAAGCAAACCATAATTGTTCAGGTGAGACCAGGTGTTAGGTGTAGTAGCATGGATAGACAGAAACATTTTTATTGTTTCCTTATGTTGTTTAACCCCCTTAGTACTTTGTACGAGATGGCCAAGCATCTTGGCTATGCTTTGGGATCTGTAAGAACAGGGATCCAATTCTGTCTAGATTTAGCCAGGATACATTTGAGTAGCTTTTTCATTCTCAGTGTTTGTTCTCTGCATGGTGGTGGGAATGTATGGTGGGGAGAGGGAGACATGCATCAGAAGGCAAGTCATAAATTTTTTCAACCGACAGTGTTGATGTCAGTTTGAATGAGTACTTTGAATGTATCTACTCATCCCATTATTAGAAATTGTATGTTTATAACGAACATGCCGATGCATAAGTCAAATGGAGATAAGAACCATCTGTTTTGAAAGAGAAGTCATGCTTCTGTTGTTTTTCTAGAGGAACTATAGGTAATTATTTTGTTGAATCTAGGTTGAAATGTTCCTTTTTAACATAGGGTTAAAAGGAAGTAGAAAGGAAAAATCACTGCAGTAATCAAGGTTTAATAATGGGACAGGCTCTACTCTTATTTCTTATAAGATACAAAAACTTGTATTAGAAGGAACATAAGGGGTTCAAAAGTGAATTAAGGTAGCCTGTGTGCTCTGTGTGGAAAACAGAGATGCCAGATTAGTGCTTCAGCATTTCCTGGTTAAGGATAGCCTTGTCATCTGCTTGCTAGCAACCACAGATAGCCAGTCTCTGATTGTGAGAGGAAAGACATCTGATTGCCTCCTGAAGAGAAGAAGTGAGTTTAAGATCCATGTAAGGGTGCAGGATGAAGATCAGTATTTCCTCCTCACTTCCAGCAGAGCACAGCTTCATTTAGGTCAAATTCGTTTGGAGAATTGTATCTGTGACATCCCGGAGTCTGTAAGGAGCAGAGCTGGAGCGTATAGCTGGTGCAGTTGGCATGTAGGAGTGCCTGAGTGCTGTTACATGTTTGAAATTTGGACGTGGGAGTTTTCAGGGACTGAGCATGCTCAAGGTAGATGAAGGTCAGTGGAGCTGACAGCTTGCCCACTGCAGACAGAAGGTTCAGAGATGCTATTAACAACTCTCTAAAAGCTCTAAGTATACGGATGTGGCAATTTTGAGAGGCTTCTAAATAAACCATAACTGAGTGCATTTTCAGGGAGTCTGCTGAAATATCTCCATGGACGTGCCATCCGCCTAAGCTCCTGCACCAAAGCATAAAAGTAACACAGCTCTGTTTATAAATATTTCCTTGCTCATTCTTATAGAGAAATTCATGCCTAAATGATTAATAAATAAATTGATAAACTTAAGCAGTGAAAATCAGAGGCCTGTAGCAGAATTATACTAAGAATAATAATAGAGAAAATTATATTAAGTACAGTTTTACTGACAGCTCCACTTACATTACCATTTTGAAATCTTTCCACTTCAATATGTAATCTGCATTTACATTGCTGTAAGAACTCAGCACAACAGTTTTTAATAAAAGAATCTTATGACACTTTAGGCTAATGGAATTGTACGTGTGCATTGATAGTATGTTCTCAGAAAGAAATGTTAAGTGAAGAGGGGGAATCATCTTATTAAAATCCCTCCCCTATTCTTAAATTTCATGCATACTGAAGTATTAGAGAAGAGAGGAGAGAAGGAAAAAATTGTTAAAAAAATGGAGAAGGTATATTGAGCTGATGAATATTCTTCTCTAGGAACACCTTTAAATTCCGCATTTTCTGACATATCAGCATGAAGTGAATATATAAATTTTATGGAAGAGTTGTGTTAAGTCTTTGGGATATTAATATATTCTGAAAATTAGGTATTTGATATATTTTAATCTGACGCAGCTAATATAAAAATCGTTTGTTTTGTCAATGCTTCCTGGACTAGAATTCCACTTTTTGGTCCTTATCCTAGGTAAGACATTGTTTGCAAATTGTGCTTCTTGGGAGGGTGTTTGTAAAAGAAAATCTAACTATCAAAGATGTTGCTAAGGTATTAAGGTACTGGTAAAAGCAGAGAGGTTGTCATAGTAACAGTTAAAAATAAACAGTGAAATTTTTCTGGCTTCTTTTTTTTCAGTCTGCTGAAGAAAATTGAGCGGGAAACATGGAGGGAAAGTGGCGTTTCATTAATTGCCACTGTGACTCGCCTCATGGAGAGGCTCCTGGACTACAGGTGAGTGATTATCACAATTTAGAAATAGGGTTGTCATCTTTGAGATATTGGGAACAAATACGGATGTCCTGCTCAAAGGGACTGCGCATGGATACGTGGATACATCAGCTGTAAGTGCTCAGGATCTCTGACAGCAGCTGCTTAGTCAACAGGAAAATGCAACTGGCAGGATGAAAACAACCCAGTAGTCTCCCCATGGTGTAAAAACCCAGTAGCATGCATGAGTTTCCTGTCAGGGAATGTAGTAACGTCTGGCAGCAGGTTAGTGACTCAAGTCTGCCTGAAGACACAGAGCTCAGCACTAATCACCTGACAGTTGTTTTACACAATATGTAAAATTCTTATCACTGTGTCAATCATGCTTAGTTGTAGTGTCAGCTGGCACAGTAAGTATGTATACAAAGACATGATCTCTGGGTGAACACCTCATATTTGACTGTGCCACGTGATCAAAGGAGAGAGAAATGAGAGGCATGTACTCTCTTTCGGGAGTGCGAGACTAAAAGCGGTTTTCCCAGTCAATGGTGAGCTTGTGTAGAGGCTTCGGATTTCAGCTTAGTCCTCCTTATTGCCACCAACTGTAGCACTTTCTAGAGCCCAAGTGTAAGGTTTTCTCCCTGATTTCATAGGGACACATGGTGAGACCTAGTACTCCACTTGCTATCATCGCTGATAGTTTGAAAGGAAAGCTATTTCATCAACAAAGAGACTGAACTCTTAATTTTTAGAAGCATGGAACTGCTATTTTTCTTCAGAGATCAGTTGGATTACAACCTCTAAGACTCGCAGTCTTTCAGAACAGTGGTGGGCTGTTAGTTATGAGAGTATTTGGGGCAATTGTTTAGCTCATGCATGCAAGAATGTTTCAAAGTTATGTCAAATTTCTTTTAGTGACTACATGGTGATGCCTGCCTATTATTCTTTTATTTCAGCACGGTTATACTGGCTGTTTTTCCCTGTGTGATAAAAAAAAGTTCACATAGTAATGACAGAGCCAGAAAGAAAACATTGACTTTCTTGACAACTGAGGTATTCAATGTACTACAAAAGGAGGCATGAAATCCCTTAGCCACTTGGGTCAGCTGTTCACCCAAATGCCATCATTTCAGTCAGCTTGCCAAGTCATATATGTCTGTTTTCTGAAGTGTGCCTCACTGTAAGAGGATAAACATAATTCCTTTTGACTTTCATTACTTTCTGCTTTAGGGACTGCATGAAAATGGGAGAAGTGGATGGCAAGAAGATTGGCTGCACTGTTAGCCTTTTGGTTTGTATAATACCTTTTCTTTCCCTTTTTGATTTCAGTTGAGCATTTTCGACTATACAGATACACATTTGAATAGGAGATACTTTGCTTCTTGTTGCAATTTAAGTGGAATTTGACAGAATGGTACTATGCTTAGCATCACTGATTGGTTTTTTTCAAGCTGAGATTGATACAGTAGGGAGTTAGTCTTCCTTGACATTTCATAGCTGGGTTCTGAGAGGTCTCCAGTACTGCTTTATTCAGTTTTAAGTCTCTTCCTACTGGATAAACTTCACCAAAGTACTTTCCAAGTTTAATTAGTTTCTGAGTTCATAGAAACAAACATGCCTTTCCTCCTCTCCCAAACCCAACAAAACTTACATGGTTTCTCTTGTTTCTTTTCCCCCCAATAACTGATGCAAGTTGGTTCTTATAGCATATAATATGGGATATCTTGTGAATACTTCAGGCTGACTATTCTCTCCCCAGTGGAAGAGACAGAAATGCTGCTCAAGACCTCCTGTTGTCATACTATCATCATTACAACAAACCAACAGTGCTAAACCATAGTATGAAAAAGATGTCATTTTTGTTTACAAGATGCATTTTGATTCTAGGCCAGTTTCCAGTGACAAGTTTGTTGACTTCTGTTAACCTTGGAAAGTTTCCATTTTCATGGTGAATGTTTTGAAAAGCTGTATTTTTAGCCAGAGAAAAAAAACCAAAATAAGCTGACTTGTAATTCTGCATTTTTGACGTCAGTGAAACAATTTGGTATCACTTCTAAGTAGCAGTTATACATAAGAGAACAAAGGATTTGTTCAGTAGGAAAATAGTGCTCTAAATAGGGATGATATTTACTATGAAGCCATAAAGCAGCTGGCTTGCTGTCAAAATATCTGGCATGATCTGAATTCTGTAAAGCACCTAGATTATTTTCATCCCTAAGGAGTTTTTAGTCTATTATTAGCAAATCGTCCAAGATTTGTACAAAAAGAAAATTAAAATATTTAAAAATCTCAAACCACCCTATTACTTTTTAATGGGATTTTCAATGACTCATACAGGCTAAGGTGGATTTCATATCCTAATAATTTTCAAAGAAATTTTTAATACTCTTGCACAACAGAGAGACAACGAATGCTGAATTTTCTCAAATCAGTTTAAAAAATATTTTCTCTATAAAGTTTTTATTTTTATGTTTTCATAGTGTTCCTCCCACCTTTTTCCTTGATAGTAACTCAATTTAGGAAACAGTGGCACAGAATAAGAATACTGTACATTAGGAGAAAAACTGCTTGGAGTTCAAAATAGTGATTTAAAGAATAGAACAGAAATTGCTAATGAGAACCAGTGCTTAGACTCTTCTAGCCTATAAATTTTTATTAACCAAAGCAGATTATCCTGAACATTGAATATGTCTAGCAGGAGGACTTCAGCTGCATGTCCATTGTGAATGTGGCAGTACTTGTGAACAGTGTGCTATAGGGTTGTGCTCCTCTCCCTGTAACTTTTTCATGCTTTGCTTTAGGGCTTGGAAAATAGATAATGAATGTTTTGAACTAAGAATTATGATATTGCAGTCCATATTTTATCCATGTAACAACAAATAGCAGTTACATGTTCAGAAATCAAATCTATGCATGTATTTCTAGAGTATTATGTTTGAAGTCTTGTATTTGTAACCGTTATCATAAATTTATTAACTATTACATTTTATTACAAAATTCGACTTTTTTTCAGAATTTTTACAAGACTGAACTGAACAAGGAAGAGATGTATATTCGCTATATTCATAAGCTCTATGACCTACATCTGAAAGCACAAAACTTCACAGGTAACTGAATACAAATTAGGAAAAGATATTTAGGTCTGTGGTTTGCAGTCTTTTGCAAACCTGTAATCTGTATCTTTAGTGCAGAACATACCAACCCGGGCAACGGCTGAGTTTCCTTGCCTAATTGATGTCTCTTAAAATACTGCTTTTTTCAGCCCCACAGCTCTACCGTTTGCTGAGCCATGTTGAATGTAAATGACTTCTGTTGATACACACTAGCAATAAATGTGTGATACCCACACCCTCACCCACAAGGAGTAAAGTTTAGAGGAAGTTTTTATGAGTTCATTTAGTGTTATCTGAGCCTATACACTTTCCTGTAATGCTTCTGGCTGTCTGTTTGGTGAAGTGTTTCTACACAGCTGTGTTTCAGAACCTCATTTTTAGGTTAAAAAAAAAAATAAAAGAAAGGAAGACCCACATCACTTACTCATGATGAGGCAGAGACCCTAAAACCTGTGACAAGTATTGCAGTTTTGTGATGTCTTTCTAAAGACACATACGACATCTGCAGTACTATTGTATGCTTTTCTGCTATCCATAAGAAAGATTGTTCACTTGGAATTTCCACAGTCGCTTTGCAGTTCATGGATTTAAATGTAGACTAGATAGCAGGATATGTTAAGGAGAGATTTTAATTTCCTCATGTGGCCTGGCAATAGTGACAAGACTGTTTTGATTATCAGGAAGTCTCTCTGCCACAGCTGGCTTTTGTGCCAAGCTATTCGTTTACATAATAGATCTTAGTAACTCTTTGAGCAGTGTTGAGTTCTGTTTATGCATTGGTTACTATTCTGTGTCCAGTTTACCTCCAGCTGTGATATGAACCTAATTTTTTAAGTTGTTTTGCCATCCGGGATTCAAAGCACCCTCTCCCACAAATATCTGCTCCAGTGATGTTTTTTGATCCATAGGTTCTTAGTTGGGTGTGTAGAGGAACACTACTGCTAGAAAAAATACTGTAGAGTTCGGCTTAAGTCGCCTGTCTTATGGGAACTCATATGGCAGAGGCAGAAGTAGGATATGGTTGTCTGGGGCAAACTTAGCTTAGCACAAAAAGTACTTTAGTACTTTATTGTTACTTTTTTGCCTTATGTACAACCTATAAAACCTGCAATAAAGCAAGTCCAATAGGGAACTTCTTTCTCCAGAACATGGCCCATCTTTGTACTGACTCACTCATGCAAAGTGGTCCTGTGAGTGGAAACATAAACTGTGAATACTAACTTGGAAATCAATAATGCATATGCTCAATTAGCCAAATTGAATTGTCATAGCCAGTAGTAATTCTGGTGTTTTCCAATTTTCCAAAGTCTGACTTTCCAATAAAAAGATTCATTTAATATTATTTTAGTGTACTGCTTCTGAGGAATTCCTGAAATCAAAGTAAAAACAATAATAATTTTTATATTCCCAGATAATTTCTACCAACCACGATGTAAAGATTACTACACAGCTCTCTGACTAGAGAGCAACAACAGGTTTGATTCCTGCCAAACCAAAAACTAAATAAAATTTTAAAAATTAAAAAGAGAAAAATATTTCACTTCTAAATTGTTTGTTATGGCCGGCTCATAAGGCTCAGCTATCAGGGATTTATTTCTCTGTGGAAGGAGTGGATTCTATTAAGCACACATCTGCCTCCCTGTTTTCCTCCCAGCCCTGATCTCTTTTGGACCGTGTCCACAGTCTTGTCTTCTTTCCTCTTTCACTACTGATGTTCCTCATCCTCCAGTCCTTGTTCCTTTGTTCACACAGCAGTGTCATTGGGAGTTTCTCCTCAGCAGCAGGGAAGACTGGGGCTAAGCAGATAATGGTTACTTAATTTCTGTCTCCTTTGTAGTCAGACTCCAGGAGAACTGTCCCAGTGACTCCACTGTAAATAGTGTGTGAAAATTTTAAGCTGCATTTATTATTCCAGATAATAAACCCAAACCAAAACCAAAAGCAGCACTACCATCTGCCTAATACTCAAAATAAATCAATTACCCATTAAAAAGGTGCATCTCAAGAAAAGCATTCACTTCTCTGTGTACTTTGTTTGTCTGTTTTATTTTTTTGGTGTTGCTAAGTGCCACGCTGTAACTTGTCTTGCAGAGGCTGCCTACACGCTCCTGCTGTACGATGAGCTGCTGGAGTGGTCCGATCGGCCACTTAGGGAATTTCTCAACTACCCCATGCAAACAGAGTGGCAACGTAAGGAGTGTCTCCATCTGACCATCATTCAAAACTTTGATAGGGGAAAGGTAAAATAGTCCTATTTTACTGAGTGGATCTGGGAAGGGTAGTTTATTCATTTTAGGGTATTAGTTCCAGGGTTGCAGTCTTTTCTTGTATTTCGGGGGAAGTGTTTGTCCTTGCCTGATTAAGCAGTTACTTAGCGATGCAGTAGGTTTCTTCTAATCCTGTGGCTGTATCCTAGAAATCCTTCACTTATATATGAGAATAATTTTCACTTGTGTAGCAGTTGGCTTTGTAACTGTCAAAGCACTATATAAAAGGTGATATAATTTCTCCCCATTTTAAAGGTGGTGAAAATGAGCCTTATTAAGCTAATGATGCCTATTCTGAATTAAGCAAGTGTAATTATCCTGTAGTCTAAAATTTTATTTACACTTAGTGCTCTGTTTTGTCCTGCTGACAAGCAAGCAATGCATTACAATTCCGTGTAGCTAGTGTAAAGTCCGTGTAAGCCTAATCCGTGTAATCAAATGGATGTTGATTATCATGTTTTTCAAACAATTCTGTAATTATAGAGTTTAACTTACCTGGTGCAATGAAGTATTTTCCAACCTACAAAAATTAAGGAAGATGTATTAAGAATACAATTTTAAAATGTAAAAATTATACTGTGTTGAATCTATCTCATATAGTGTCACAAGAGTTGTCCATCACTCTGGCAATCACTTACATTTTGTGCATAGTCCAAAAAGAATAATTATTAAATAAGTCTCTTAATATATTTTTAATTCTTCAAAGAATTCATCAGTATTACTCAGAAGCTATCAGTATGTTTAGAGGACAGTTTGTTCAAATATTTTCAGTTACAAGAAGTATGACTTAGTATAGATAGAACAGACCACTAGTAAATCACAAATTGTCAAAACGGTTGCTTTGAATTACTGACCATCTTTTACTTGCTTGCAGTGTTGGGAAAATGGCATTATCTTATGCAGGAAAATTGCAGAACAGTATGAGAGCTACTATGACTACAGAAACCTCAGCAAGATGAGGGTAAAGTACTTGAATACTTTTCATCAATCAGGAATCCAAAAGTTTTTTAATTTAGGTTATAAAATATCACTTAGGAAATTGAATTTACCACAGATTGGTCCTTAGGTTTGGTTTTCAAATCTTATTTTTTTACCCTGAGGGCTTTTTCTACAATAAGGATTATAGAAAAGAAGTGTGAGCTTTTTAAAGAAAAATGAGAAAATCCTGTCTTCATAGAATGGTTTGGGTTGGAAGCCTTAAAGATCATCTAGTTCCAGCCCCCCTGCTAGACACCTTCCACTAGACCAGGTTGCTTTATTATAAAATTCATGTTCTTCCAGTATTTGTTCAGCATCCTTTCTGTGTGCATGCTTATGCATAAAAATAATACTACAAATTCACTTTCATTAGTTTCCTACAGTTTATCCAGGGAATGTGCTCTGTGCAGTCCTTTATTAGGAGCAGCAGCATATCTTTGCAGTTGTAATTGCAAGCAAAGAGCTTGCCACAAGCAATGTACACCTTTAAATTTTTTTTTAATTTACTGCTTAAAAATGTGGTCTGTTTAATATTATATAGTAAAAATGAATTTTTCTTGGTACAGTCTTCCTGTTGTTTCTTTCATTTTAGAACTCTAAGAATTGTTTCTCATTCTTTCAGATAGTGTATTTTAAAGATTATTCAGTCTTCCCTTTTCTTATCTGCTTCTGATGGATTCAATTTTGTATTGCAGCTTCCCTTTAAAATTTCCTGTACATGTAGGATACTTGCTTGCTGCTAGGACTGAGTGAAGTCCCTTTAATCCAGAGCTGCTTAACAACATTATGCAAAATTCTCAACCCAGAGCTATGTGGCAGGACTCCCTGTTATCTGCTTATTCCATATATATTTAGATATGTCAATGGCAGAATCATATAAGCACAAGCAAACTGACTACCGTCATGTGAATAAAATGATTCGTTTCTGCATGTTTAATTAATTGTACTGAATGTGTTTTGTGTTTGAAATATCCTTTTACTGTATCTGTGCCACCGATGTTAATCCAAAAACGGAGGTGTGGAGATTTCTCATAGCAGTGTAATTAGGCAGCTGTTGATATCGTAGGCATATTAAATAACTGTCTGCATTACCTAAAATAGGGCTAATACCGTGTTTGATTTTTTTCCCACAGTATTAAAAACTTTGCTGAAAATATCATCAGAAAAAGGGGACTTAGGCATTAAGATCCCTTTGTGTCAGTATTTTGAGTGAAATAAAAACCAGATGTATTGATCAAAAATTATGCCAATTGCTATTGTGACATTTTGAAGGAACTTGTGTTTGATGCTTAAATCATTGGAATCTGGTATGATTTGGACAAAACTGTCTTGAATATGGAAATTAGACTTTGCTGATTTAACTGACCACATTACTGCCATGTGTTTGGATGATTAGCAGATTATTGGGTCATATATTTCAAACTGTCTTTCCATTTTACCCCTTTAATATAGGTACTTCATATTTTAAAGGATTTCTTTTTTTAATCTTGGAAACTTGCAGATCCCTAAGAGGTATAATTACTTAATCTGATGCATTCAGAAACTTCTGGATGTCCTAGTTGTTGCTCAGCGATATATTGCAATTCCGGTATCCCAGACCTGAAAGACACTCCCTTTTGTGATAGCTTATGGTAAAAATAGGCTTTCAAAAAAGACTAATTGCAATTCCTCTCAATCTCACACAGATGATGGAAGCATCTTTGTATGATAAAATTATGGATCAACAGCGTTTGGAGCCAGAATTTTTCAGAGTTGGCTTCTATGGGAAAAAGTTCCCATTCTTCTTGAGGGTAAGTGAAATGAAAATAAACAGAATGGAGTAATACTGTCATTCATAATCGTTTTCACTGTGTTAAAATTTGTTCATACCATATACAAGTTCTTGTCCTGTGAGAAATTCTTTACCCTCATGTTTCATGGTTAAGAAAAGGTCCTGACTAATGACAAGACAAATTCTAGGCTTCTGGAATCACACATAAACATAATATTCATGTTTATGTTGGAAACCACGCACTTATACTGTTCCACAGACCAATGGTTCATGGTAGTTTGTTCCCTTTATCCTGTTCTGTTTCTGCTGGTGGGTGCTCAGAGAAAGACTGTCAGAAGTAGTATCCATTGGTGGTGGGATGATCAGCAATTTAGCATTTAAGCAATTACATTCCCAAGTTCCTTTTTTTTTTTTTTTTAAATGACTTAGAAATTCCACATGCTGAATTTCATTGATTATTAATGTACTAAAACTGACAAATAATAAAGTTATTACTCTTGATCAATTCCGAAGTTTCTGAATGCCCTTGAAAATGTTGGTGGTGTTTACACTGTTCCCCTCTTCCACAGTCTGCAGTAGTTTAGCTGCATTGACTGTCACCTTGGGAAGAGGACAGAATCCATCTCATTCATGGAGCAGCTGCAATCATAAGCCAAGCTTCTCTTCCTGTGGTAATTGAAATAAGTGATGAAGGAACCTCCTCTATGTGGTGGAGGCCCAAAAAGCCTGCTTTGTCTTTGCCTTAGTGGTGGGGAAAATGACAATTTCTAACTGGTAAATATAGCATGAAACTCTCCCTTTTAAAAGTGATGCTCAAAAAGAGTCTGATGGGAAGATAGTTCTTGATATTACCTAATAGTCATCTGAATATGACTTCTGCATAAACCAATTTGAAAATATAATCAGAAAGAATTTAATGTTTAGATTGCTAAACAGCAACTGCTAGAGTAAAAGTAGTGGAAGAAGTTGCACAATAGTGCAGTACTTCCAAACCTTAGGTCTTTCACTGCTTATGCATCTCCTTATGCATTTTTCAAGTTAAACGTACACAGCACAGATTTATACTTGCAACGCCAACAAGGACAAACTTAATACATCTGATTTAATTTTTTTATGACAAAGCAGTTTGTAAGTCTGGCTGTGTTTGCTGTAGAAGGAATAAAGACTAAAGTTCATAATAAAGCTTTCACATTTTAATTTGTAGTTGAACAATAATACTGTTACAATTTGGGGGTTTTTTGTAGCAATTCCCATGAAAGTCTCAGCTCTCAGAATTCAATGCCAGGAGCATTCTTTTACCTCGTGTTGTAAAAACTGGCTCATTTTAATTTTCCAGGCTGATAATTGATAAACATTTAGAGGACAAGGCAAATTGAATGCCTTCTACAATCTTCTTATGCAATGTTTTTCTTCAGAATTGTATAACATCAGAGCAAAGTTTCTTAGTTCCTCATGGAATTGACTTCCAATCCATTTCATTGTCTTAACTGTTTGTTGGGTTATATTTCTGTTACATATTTTATACAGTCTGATATATCATGTTAATTGCATACTTTGATCCACTAAGAACAATTTCTCCCTTCAGATTTTTATTAAACTTTGAAGTGTAATTATTCCATTTTTCCAGACTTTTGAATAAAACATAACTGATATGATAAAATTTCCTTCTTCTAAGTAACATATTCTTTCTATATTCCTTATTTTTATTCTTGCCTTGTTTCTTATTTCTTCCTTCTTAAAATGATGCAAAAGTTGCCTGGAAAATCTATATTTAAGAGCGTGTGTTTGGATCCCAATTATTTTCACGTAACTTGCTCTTGCTTTTTGTTTTCTTATTCCGCTCAGAATAAGGAATTTGTTTGCCGAGGACATGACTATGAAAGGCTGGAGGCCTTCCAGCAGCGAATGTTGAATGAGTTCCCACATGCCATTGCTATGCAACATGCTAATCAGCCAGATGAGACCATCTTTCAGGCAGAAGCACAGTGTATCCACATAATCACAAAGCCATACTCTGCACTTTCATCTTCTATGCTTTTAAAAAAATGTAGGTACACCTATAGCCAATTTCAATCGCACGGTGCCTCCACTGAAATAAATGGTAGGTGAGAATTTCCCTGCACTTTGTCCCAGTTCACTCTATTATGTTTGGAAGTTCTTTGTGTAATTTTGGTTCTATTTAAAAATTCTTTGACATGTTATTGACATTATTTCTTTAGCTAAAAATACCTACAGAACTATCACCACTGTGATAATGGTGTAGCCATTCAAGTTACAGTAATTTAACTTCTTACAATACAACATTATGCTAGCATGGCATGACATACTGTGTATGTAAGAATATATTTAATTAAATCCCTTTATGTACTATTCCATGTACGTAGCTCTATTTCAAAAATAAAGATGAAATTTTCAACAAAACACTACAAAGAAATCTGAAAACGATTAAAAAATCTCTCTGGTTCCTTTCCCAAACCATTAATAGTATAGAAGCATTTCATGATTCACACTTTTTAAAGAATTTTTCTTCTGTAATGCTTCAGGAGTCAATATGCTTTGCTAATTTGAATAAAGTGGGATAGCCTTAACTCTTTACATATAGATTTACAGATTTATGCAGTGACACCAATTCCAGAAAACCAGGAAGTCTTGCAGAGAGATGGCATTCCTGATAATATCAAGAGCTTTTACAAAGTAAATCACATCTGGCGATTCCGATATGACAGGCCTTTTCACAAAGGGACCAAGGACAAGGAAAATGAATTCAAGGTAAAGTATCATGCCCTTTCCTGATCTACTGTACCTATGGATTTCTTTGTAATATCAACAACAGCTGCCTTATTGAAACATCATCTGTATGTGCATTATTCAACTGAGTGTGGTATAACATTCTGTTGAGGAGATGGTATCTCAGGTTTGACTATTTCACTTCTTATTTTAATAAAATAATATCCAAAATATATGGGAGATGCACAGGTCTTGCTGTATATGTTACTAGGAGTAAAAAAATTCATTTTGCATCTGTGATGTATACAAGGCGGAACTGGAGAGAGCAGAGTAGTTCTCTGAAAAGTTTCTTAGGCAGATGAGAAAACATTGTTAAGTAGGTAATCTGGGAAAACAGTAGTTTCTTCCCTAATTGGTAAATCCCTCTGTTCCTCCTAATAAAAATGTCACCATCTTTTGGTGGAATTTTAATTCTGACCCACAAGAAACACATTGTGATGCAGAATATGTTCTGGTATTTAGACACAAAAAGAGTTATCCCATAATAATTTTGTTATAAATTTTGAAGAAAGAACTATGAGGGTAATAAATTAGCTTAATTGAGGCACTCTTGTCTTCTAATTTAAGTTTAGGCTTTGTTTTAACTATACAGCTTATAAATACATTTTGTGTAAGCACTATCCCGTGTGTTGATTTGTCATTTCACAAACCTCTTGCACAAAGTGTTTACCAGTAGTACATTTGAGTATCCCATCAGCTATGCATTCTGGAATCTCAGATAGGGCTTCACAGAGGGGAGCTGATCATGCTCTGGGATCTGTAAGTTGTTCCGCTTCTGAACTCTTGTTCTTCTCAGATGTTAGTTCAGAAAAGAAATATTAAAATACCAATTCAGTTGTGAGTCACTTTTGGAGATTTAGGGACAACATATAATGAATTTTAAGAATGAAGAATCAGCAGAGATTACTGCTTAGTACTAAGACCTAGAAAGTAAGGAGAAAATTGAGTGTCATTGGCTTATGGGATAGACATTTCTGTAGGAATTTGGATGTTGGTACTTTTTTTTTAATGTATACTGTTAGTTTAGTGAAGGCATTCCTAAAGAAAACTGGTAATAATTAAGGAAGAAATAGAGTCAAATAGGGAAATAAATTGGTTTTATATATTTTAGAGTCTATGGGTAGAGAGAACAACACTGATCTTGGTGCAGAGTTTACCTGGAATATCTCGTTGGTTTGAAGTAGAAAAACGTGAAGTGGTGAGTATGAGACTCATGTCAATACATATTGTGGGTTGGTTTACTTCCTTAATCATATGTTATTCAATGAGCTGCTTTAAGATTTATTACACTATGTAATTTCTTTGACCAAGGTCTCAAGGTGGCTACAACAAAATTATTTACAAAGTATATCGAGTTGTCTGATTTCTCTTGTCTTGAAAAGTGTTATTAAGAACCACCCTTAGGATTCATTTAAACAGTTGAGGAAAAAGAAGTTGAGAGCAATAGTGGGCAACATTTAATGTCAGCAAATTACTTCCTTAAAACTCATCACCATGCAACATTTAATACTTAGAATATCTATAGCTTCAGTGTCCTGGAAAAGTAAACACCCTCCAAGTTCCTGTACTATAATAAATGCCATGAGCTACTGAACAGAACCTGTAGGAATAACGTGTAATGTACCAATCTGCTATTGACACATTGTAATTTCTTCCCCTTGCTTGTTCTATTTCTTAAAAAATCCTTAAATAGATTCCAGATATATTTGGAGGAGTGCTCCTCCCATAAAGATCTCTAAATAATTGGTCAGTAGCTGAGCCCTGGAGTATAACATCTATAACCATTTTCCTTCTTGTCAAAGCCCGTCTTAGAATAGTCCCATTAAATATAAGGATACCACAGTACAATTGATTTTCTCTAAAACTCTGTTGTGTTTTTCTTTTATAATAGTAGGAAAATGTTATGTGTTCACCATCTTGACATTCTCCTGTAGAAAACCAAAAGTGGAGTTTAGTAAAAAATGAAAAAATTGTGTGTGACATGAGAAATTTTGTTAGTTGGCTGCTGCTGAGTCCTTACTAGGTTAATAATATGAAGACCTTCACTAATATGAAGACCTTCAGTTTACTATCATGCTACCATTATAGTCACCATTTCCAAAAGTAAACTGTAACAATTTTTCCTGGGCATGTATGAGGTCATGACTCAGATTTGTGCTTGTATGTTTTGGTAAATTATAGCAGCTGCAGGCCTGTACTCTTCCCATCACCCAGCTTTTGGTTTTTCTGGCAGTTGACACTACCTGTGAAAGAACTTTCCCACCCTCGAGAGATGAGAGGCACATCCTGCTCAAGGCAGCCTTTGACTGTAACTTGATCATCATTTTAGCTCAAAGCTTACATCCGAATTCCTGATCCATAAAGTCTTCTTGTTGAGTTCACTTTGAGTGGGGAAACTAACTCACCCATACTTAAGCTCTGCTCTGTACCCTTAAACTGGTGAAGCTCCCCAACCCCAAGCCCATTTTAGGTGAAGTTACCAATGACAGTTTAATCCTGAATTCCTAGAGTTCCACCACTGGCTGAAAGTATGTGAATGTTTTGCAGCAAGGGCTGGGTCTTCTCTCAAGGTCAGATAATGAATCTATAAAAGAGTGACTGTTGTTTATTTTGATCATTAATTACATGATAATATCAAATCTCTCCCCCAGGTGAGAAGCACTTTCTCTGTCCCAGAACTCTAGGATATAGAATAATATTAGTTTTATTTTAAGAAATCAAAAATTACCTGCAATATATTTCATCTTTCAGCTGAAGATTAAGTTGTTTACAATGTTTCTCACTTCTCTTTCAGGTGGAAATGAGTCCTCTTGAGAATGCTATTGAAGTCTTAGAAAATAAGAACCAGCAGTTAAGAACACTGATTAGTCAGTGTCAAACTCGACAGATGCAGAACATTAACCCTCTCACAATGTGTCTAAATGGGGTCATTGATGCAGCAGTTAATGGCGGAGTTGCCAGATACCAAGAGGTAAGCAATTTACTTTCTGTTTATTAAAAATCCAATTTCTTTCCTTGTACAGATGCAGCTCCTCTGTATGAATTAAGGACAGAAAGTACTATATGACTAATAGTTATAATTATACCTTTACTGCAGTTTTGGGTTAGGTAATGTTAAAGATGTGGTTTATTGAAATAACCATCTTGCTGCAAATGGTACCATAAACTTACTCCAGTGATAACTCAATTCACAATTACCCTGCATTCGTCAGTGATTTGTTTGGAGATTTTCAATTAAATGGTTAATTGTAAGTAAACTATTACAATACATTGACCACTCTAGGACAGGAGCTACTTCTGGCCAACTAGCAAATTTACTTGTTTGTACTGACATTCTAGGTTTTTGATATATATATATATATATATACACACACTCAATGAGAAGTTCATTGTCTTGAAGAATCATAATTTTCTAGATCCTTCTTGTATCTCTTTTGCAAGTTTTTAAGAAAAGCTATTTTTGGGGGAGGGAGGAAGGGGATTTAAAAAAATAAATACAATTTAGAAATGTCTAACACTGGATTTGTTTCCAACAGTTGATCCTCATTATTATAATTTCTGAATCACTGGAGAACCTTAAATGTTTGGGATGCTGTATTTACACAAAATTCTGTGGAATTTTGAAACTGCAGTAAAAAGAAAGGGTTTTTTTCCTTTTGTAGCCCAACTTGATCTTCTTCTTTCTCCTAATAGTCTTAGGAAATACTTGAGTCTGCTGGTTTTTCCTTTGAAAGTGTCGAGTTGAATAACATTCTGTCCACTTGTCACAAAGGCTGAGCGATTCAGTGTTCACTCAACAGTGTTAAATTTGATAAAACTGCATCTTAATTAAAATACAAGGAATTGAGTCCAGTATAAGAATCTGTCATCAAAACTGCAATGTTATGAAAATAACATTGACTGAAGCAAAGCAGTAACATTTTTGATGTGTCCTAACTGCCTTTAAACAACAACAAAAGTGTTTAGCATAGTGAAGCACCATGAGGGGAGTCCCTTGAGAAATACAGTCATGTCAGAACTATGTCTGGTTTGAATTAGCAGTCGGAGCTAGCTCAGTGTCTCTGCACAGCTTCCATTCTTCACAAGCATATCAAAGGTTCTAGCTTGCTCCTTATTGTTGTCCTTAGCTGTAATTCTTGATCTCCTAGACAGTGTTCATGTTTCGATTCCCTTCTGCCCTCTGTCTCTCACTATGTCAAAATAGCACTTTTCAGCAATTTGTTTTGTGTACATCGAAACTGTTAGCAATAATTGTGAGGCGCTTTTTTTCTTCCATTTCACTCTAATTCTTCTCTTTGCATGTCCATTTTTCAGTCTTTATATGTCTTCCTGTTGTTTTGCCAGTTCTTACCTTCTACCTTTCTTGTTATCCTGTTCTCACCTTCTACCTTTCTTGTTATCCTGTTCTCTGTAAATGCTTTTCCCTACCCATGTGTTTCACTTGCTTTTCCCTTCTGCCCTGTACGAAGCTCAAAGTTCAGTCATTCTTGGAGCATTTGGTCTTGAGGAAAGAGTGACCGTGTCTTTATCAATATCTTCCTTCCCTTCAGGCAACTTCCAAGTTTTAAGAAGTGCGCTTTGACCATCTGCTGCCTTCTTGATTCTGTCTTCCTTCTTCCCCCTTTTTCCTCTTTAAATTTTTTCCTGTAGTTTTTTTCTCTTCTGATGGGGAAAAAGCAGCTATCTCTAATTATTCAGCATCTTGGTATTGTAGATGTTAAAGCTATCCATTCACAGGATATTCTGTACAGGAACAGATTCCAGGAAAATTTAAACAAGTAATAGTTACTATGCAGCACCTTTATGTATGCTAAAAATGGCTGTAGACTGAACCACTGATTTTTGAAACAAACTTTCTAAACACTGCTGGAAAACATGAAGAGTTGTTTCTGTGCCCACTAACACCTCTTAACTGCAATTTGTACTATAACTTACATTTCCTTTCACATGTGCTATGAGAGTAGAGGCCCTTTCATGATTAATTATTGGACGCCATTGGTTCCAAAAATGTTACTGGATTCAGTCAAATTCTGATAAGTATTTGTGATTTTGTTTGAAGTTAGATTATTACTCTAATAATCTAATAATGTCTCTAACTCACATATCTGTATCTAATTATAGGTCTGTATAAAACCAAAACCACTAGGATACCACCTGCTTGATATTGGAAGAACATTTAGCTTGTAGCTGAGGGAAAAAAACCCCATCAGCTGGCAGAAGTTTGGGGGTTGGGATTTTAGCAAGTATCAGAGGGCTCCTATTAACGATTTAAAAATGACTTCTTCTGATTTACTTATCTGCAGTGAAAGGACCATGTGAAATAAATTTATTGTCAAGAATTGTTGTAAACTCAATATAATGCCCTTCAAGGGGAGAATAGTTGCTAAATTAAGAAAGATGCAGTCTTGAACAAACAGGGGGAGTGCTATGTCCAGAACATTGCTGGTGGGTAAAATGACTGGGGTATTATAACTGGTGCAATTTAAGCACTGGAGATGGACTGGAAGGTCATGTAAGTTCATGAGCACAGCTGGATGTTGGTCAGATGCTCCTGAAGTGCAAAGTGTATCTTCTTGACATCCTTGTCACTGTGAGTTCTTCAAAACATTATTTATATTAAGAGAGAATAAGAAGATAATGTCACAGCTCCAATGCACATAATAGCATACAGTTCCACACTGTTGTCAAGATGTCTTGACATTTAAGGAGTAATGAAGCTCCTAGTATGAAAAGAGAGGAAAAGCAAACTCTTTGTAATTACTTGAAACTTCTGTGTCACAATATTGGGGAAGAGATACTTAGTTCGTATGACCTGTGTTTGGTTTCAACTCTGATTTGCAGGCTTCAGATTTTGCTTCAGGATCTTTGCTAGATATTGAACAACTTATAAATTCCATTTAAGAGTGGCTACATTTTTTTGCCTATAGTTTCCACCAGTGACTATATGATTAATTACTTATTTAACATGTATTGCCCATTGTTGCAGTTGAAAGGAACTTTGAAAACATTTGAAAATATTATATAGAAACTTGATTTTTTAAAAAAAGAAATAAAAGTGGTGTGTTTTTACTCACTTTGTTTTACTTCGTAATTTTATTCTGTTTAGGCATTCTTTGTCAAAGAATACGTCTTGAACCATCCAGAAGATGGAGAGAAGATCACACGCCTGAGAGAACTGATGCTCGAGCAGGTAAAATGGGGAAAAGAATGACAAGGTGGCCTGCTCAGCTGTTCTAGCTGAAAATGTCCCCAAATAAAATAAAAAAATTAGAGGTTAATAATTGCCCTGTGGTCTTCAGTGTTTGCTGAATTAGATTCCAAGTAGAGAGTAACTTTCTATACAAACAGGTTTCTGGGCCATGTTAATATTTTTTCCTTAGTCCTTTCCATCATCACCTTAATCACTTCAAACTGTTTTATGTAAAATAAAGGTTGGGTGAGAGGCCTGTCTTGTCGTGCTCATACACAAATATTTACACAAAGTCACTACTACAGAATAAACATTATTTCATTGAAACATTTGATGGCTTCAGCATATATTTGTACTTTACCAATATTACAGAAAAATATTTTCACTACAAGGTTTGCCATAAGAGCAAAACAGCATTCAAAATCTTATTGCAATGAAAGGTATCTAGTAGGTAGACAGTAAAATAAATACAAAGTGATTATATTAAGCAGATGAGTATTCTATGCATTATATGTTTTTTTGCATTATTTCTCCATTGATTTATAAGACAATGACCTATCAGCTTCAAATATGAAGTGTTTCCATTTGAAAATGCTGATTTTTTTTTTAATCAAAGATCTTACTAATATTTCAGCTTTTTAAACTGGCATTTATCTACTTTTGTTCATGCAACATGTTGAAGTTTCAAATTTTATTGCCTGCTTGGAATAAAAAGGATCACGGTATTGGAATTTGGCAAGATGGAAATTCCATTTTTCATCAGCACTGTGGTATCTTTTGGTCAGATGAGCCGAGTGACAGGTCCTCAGACAGTATAAATCAGAATAGATCCCCAGAAACTCACTTTAATTTCACTGAGACAATGTACAGTAATTGACATTATAATTTTATTTTTTCAAGCTATAGTTAATCTCGCTAATCTTTACAATGTAAAACTGGAGTTAATAACTTCCTGTAGCGAAAATGTGGGTTCCAAGCCATAGCAGTTCAACCCTCTCTGGCACCCCCAGTTGATTTAACGCGGAGCATTCGGAAGGGCCGGGGTGGCTGTGTGTGTGTGAATGGATGTGCTGCAGTCCTGACCCGGGGTCAGGGATGCTGTGCAGCTGCATGCCCACTCGCAGGCTGCCTGAAAACATCAGCCAGGAGCTCTCATCCAAAGATATTACAGCACACTGTAGCTATTTTGTTTTTAAATTTGAGTTTATCCGATTCCTCGCGTAACCAAATTCAGTATTTTGAATGTGTGTGACCAAACTTGAGCACGATTAAAGTTTTAGCAATGTAATTCTGAAGCCTGTTGTGCCTTGTGTCAAGAATATGCCTCAAGCCACCACTTACAGAGATCTCTGGGGAGTTGAAATAGGATAGGAGACCATGGACTTCATTGCAAATATATTACAGTCTCTAGTGGATGTGACCATTGCTGTTGTTTCATGCTTTTTACAACTGTTCTTATAGAAAATGGCTTTTATTTAGGGTTTAGAACTGCTCCTTTGTAAAGTTGCCATTTAATTCAGATTTTTCACTATGTTATCCACAGTGTTTTTTTAATATTACAGTTAAATTTGCATGGGTGAAACCTTTGGGAAGTTTGAGTGGGAAGAGGCCTTAAATCGTCTCGTGTGCTTTTGGTCCTAGGCCTTGTTTGGTTACAGGTCTTTCAGAGACTTAGATAGGTGTTTTTAAGGCAACGTGTATTTTGTTGGAATTTTTTTTTTTTAATTAGTAGCCTAATTGATGATGAGAGCTTAAACAAAATGGATCAAAAATATTTTTTCCCTTTCTGCAGGCCCACATTCTAGAATTTGGCTTGGCAGTGCATGAGAAGGTGGTGCCACAGGACATGAGGCCGTTGCACAAAAAGCTGGTGGATCAGTTCTTTGTGATGAAGTCAAGCTTGGGAATACAGGTATGAGAGCAGGTGCATGGATAGACCAGGAGACTGTTCAGCTGCATTAAGGGTTGGTTCATTTTCCCAAGCAACAAACAGTGACATCTTTTGGTTGTTTGTCCCCATTACAGCTTGTAGCCTTCTTGTAGTACCACAAAGCAAAGAGAAACATAAACTTCCCATACCGTGCAGAGAAAAGTAGTCACGTTTTACTAATAGTCACATTTTACTATCATTAGTGAGAAGTTAAAACATTTTTCGTATTAATGATGAAGCTGATCCAAAATGCTGATATAAATACATTTATATGTAGTTATCTACGTATCTGTATCTTATAAAATACTTAATGATATTATGTTCATTTTAATTAATCCTCTTTTAATAACTTGCCAGGAATTTTCTGCCTGTGTCCAAGCTAGCCCTGTTCATTTCCCAAATGGAAGTCCTCGTGTGTGCCGGAATTCCATACCTGTTTCTATGAGCCCTGATGCTGCCAGGGTAATACCACGACGCAGGCAAGTTAAATACTAGTAATGACATATTTTTGCTACCCATGGAAGATGACCCATTAATACGTCTATTACGTGCATGCTTTCTTGTATGGTCTGGCTGACGTGTGTTCAGCCTTGAATAGCTGGTATATGTATTCTTCCTCTCCTCTCCTTCCCTCCCTTCCCCTCCCCTCCCTCAATTAAACTTTAAAGATTGATAAACATGTGCTGTTCTCACATGAGAAATTATAATTGACAGTTAGAGTTAACCATTTCATACTTCATTATTCTTATAATAGCCCCTTGAGTTACCCAGCTGTCAATCGATATTCGTCCTCATCACTGTCATCCCAAGCTTCTGCTGAAGTCAGCAACATCACTGGGCAGTCGGAAAGCTCAGATGAAGTTTTTAACATGCAGGTATAACTTATTGTCATTCTTTAAACTATGCAGAGTCTTTCTTACAAGGGTATTTACTAAATGCTTCTATTATTTCATTCCGAAATCTCAAAGCTATTACTGATGCTTTTTTTAAAAAACAGATCTTTAAATGAGATGTTAAGCTCATTCACTTAGAAATAACTTTTTTATGTAACTATTTTTTCTTGTTTTAATTAGTGCAATAATTTTTTACAAATATAACAAGTAGCAATGGACTATGATGCAAAGTCATCTGACAGTAGAATAATTACGTCACAATGCGACAACTGGACTTTTCTGTCCAATGGTCACATTGTGATGTAACTCTTTTACTGTGTTAATTACATTTCTATTTATTTAGTATTTTGCTACATCTTTGTGTAGTTAGATTAATGCTCTGGTTTGCTATTTTGAATTACTGATAAACTACTCTAAGAAGTTACAAATTCTTTGTTCTAGTGAAAAGTATGCTATAAATGTTTGTTTTCCAAACCAGTAAGTGAGATGTGGTAACAACAGTATCTCTTCTATACACAGCCTAGTCCGTCTACCTCAAGCCTGAGTTCTACTCATTCTGCTTCACCTAACGTGACCAGTTCTGCTCCATCCAGTGCCAGAGGTCAGTGCTCATCTGCTGTGGTAAACCATATTAAATGACTCTTGATACATTACACAGCTGAATTTCTGCATGATGTCACTGGTCAGGCATCAAATTTAGCTAATTATTTGAGGAATCTGAATTATTGGAGACAGAGGATTTTTTTGTCATAAGCATAGAATTGAAATGTCTGGATTTCACTGCATGAATTTAATCACTTGACACATTTATATTCTAGCTTCTCCTCTGTTGTCTGACAAACATAAGCATTCCCGAGAAAACTCTTGCCTGTCTCCCAGAGAGAGGCCCTGCAGTGCCATCTACCCTACTCCTTCGGAAACTTCGCAGGTAAGAAGTTTGTTGGGAATCCTCAGAGCACAAATAGCTCAGAAGACAATAAAGGCGCATGTTGAACTTTGAGCAGATTCAGTGTCTGTTCACTGTTGTAAATTTTCAAGGGTTTTTTTTTATGTTTTTATAAGCAAATACTCTAAAATATTTTAGATGTAAGAGATGTGAATAGAATACATAGTGCTTGATCACATTTCTGCTTGATTTCTTTAGGTGTAGGTCTGTTTCTTTACTTTTACTCACTGAAGTGAGAGAGAGATGCAGAGACTTACCAGATGACACAGCCTGCTTGGGTGGAACAACAGCATTTTTTCAATCTAGGGAAGAAGTGAAAAACTGTTATCATGGCAGTTGTCCTCGTTGAGATCCCGTTTATTTCTTCTGAGAAAACTAATGCTAGCCACTGTGAGATAATAACCTATTCCACGTGGCAATTCTTATTTTTCAATGTAGTTTCAGAAAAGAATGATAGACACTTTGTTACTCCTGAGAAAAGAATATATTGTGTTCTTGCCTTAAAATACTGTTACATAGGTCTGTATGAAACGTGTATTTTTTGAGTATTCTGAAATGCAACATGAGCTTGGTAAGCTGGCCAATACTGAATCCTTATTTCGTCTTTTCTTCTTAACGGGCCTATTTTCCTAAAGTGCTTTTCTTTAACACAGCTGCTGTTTTAATCCCTGCCATCACACAATGCACCTCTTGCTGAAGCTGAGAAAGATGAGAACATATGTACAGTGTTAAAGGCTCTCCTTTCAACACTCTCATGTCTACCAGAAGTTTTGCCTCTGATAAAAATGAGCTCCAGGATTCTTTATTTAAGAAATTATTTATTCATTTATCATTAGTTCTTTTCTCGTCCCTTGTTTCTTCGGTTATTGAATTGGCTCTTGATTTAATTTTTAATCTCTTTTCTGTTTAAGTCCTCATGCTATTACCTGAGGGCTTAAGAGGTAATACTGAAGCTTAGCCAGACTTAAGGACAGTTCTCGAGAACTACTTATGGCAGATAGATCTACTGAGCACTTCGTCACTGGTTGTGGAGCCAAGACGACAGACAGGAAAGATCAGGAGATGCTCTTTAAATAAAGCGGTTTTACAGTTTGCCGCAAAGAAAAATTATCCCGTTTTTGCTCCCAGAATACAAACTCTTGCTTTGCCAAGTGGAATGCGACTTCTATCCCCCACTCTATCCGAGATTGCATAAGGGAGGCTGAGGAGCTCGTAGGCCCAGTCTCCGCTCTCTCTGAGACTCGCCCAGCAGGAAAATCTCCCAATCTGTCTCTACCCTCAGTGTCCCATGAGAGGGTAAGTAGAAAATTAACTTGCTCATACAGTGAACTATATTTCAAAGATGAGAAGGTCTGACGGTTTCTTTCTGCCCTTATAACTATAAATGAGGATATATCTTTCTGGGAAAAAGTGGAATTTCTTTCTCTGGTGTGCTGTTCTCTCAGCAGTAAAAATGAACTATGATCAGAAACAAAATCCTGATTCTCTGCCTTCTGATAAAGAAGGGGAAAAGAATTCCTCAGGATAATTGTAAGGAGATATCTTAGAGATGCTTGCAACTCTCATTTAAATTTAGCTGCTCAAACTGTTCCTTGTCCTTTCTACTTTTATTCTAACACCACTTCAACAGACTTGGTTGGAGCTTCACACTGAGGGGAAAGGACCACCCATTTATGAACTACTTAGTTAAAGCAATTTTCACGTTAGTGTTTCAACTGGGAGAGATGAGATACACAGGCAAATTCCCGCCCTTCAAGTCTTTCAGGCCATAGCTACCTTGTTTAAGGAAGTTTGATGGACTTGACAGAACAAGACCACAGCAGTACTGCATCCACTTCCTCATTGAAATTGATGCTCCAGGTTATGTGCAGCTGGTTTTAGTCAACATCCATTTGTGCTTGCTTTGTGATCTCTGGCTGAATGATTGTACAGTGTCTCTCCAGCTCTTCCCATACTCTGAAGAGGAATGCCTGCTGTCATTGACTGGTCGACAAGCCTCCTTAGTTTTTGCGCTATTATTCTTCCTAATGAAGCTTTTTGAATTTCACATTTTTGGGGTTTTTATTTGCGTGTCATTAAACATCCTGTGATTGCTCTTGTTCTTCCATATGGTTTTATATCTCATTCTTTTTAGTATGTCTTTGTTTCTCTGTATTCCATTCCGCTTTTGTCTCTTTATCTCCTCCAATTTCAGTTGCTTTTTCAGCCGTTGCTCTTTACCTTTGCAACAGAAAACGGACTTCAACACTTGTCCACCGCATCCTAGTGCACTGCAGACTCACTAGGCAGTGAACATTCAATACAGACCAGGCAGGAACATATGATCACATTTTCTGTCACATCAGAGTACATATGTAGTTATACCACCTCAGTATAATGGTAACTCCAGGAAAACAGATACTACCTGACCCAGTATGACTCTAAGATGACATACAGCTACCTACTGTAGCTCAAAGTCTACCAAAGCATTCTGTCTCTGAGATGTTTAAAGTGAGGTTGAATTGGGCTCAAGTATTTGTTCCTCACTTTGTAACATGAAGCTGCAACATATTAGATCAATGATGATCACTTTGCAGCTGGGTTTGCCATCTTGTGGAACCACAGCATAGTGCCTCACCAACTTGGAACAGTCCTCTGTGAACAGTGGAAAGAGACACAATAGTAGGATTTTATTTGGATTTTCCTGATTGTCTGATCTTGCTTTTAAAGAAAAAAAAAAAAAGTAAGAAAAAAAAGTAAAGTTTATCTGTTCCCATTTCTTCTGGAAAGTACATCTGAATTACTTGTAGGATTAACTGTATGCTCTTTACATGTGTTTTCAAGACAAACTAGTGACCCATGGATTATCTGAATGCTGCCAAAGGAAATAAATGGTAGAATTTTTTTTTTTTTTCATACATTTACTGTGAATTTTAAGAAAAGTCAAGGCAACCATGCTTTATGGGTCAGAAGAGAAGTAAGAGTTAAGAAGACTGATACCAAAAAAGTCAGGGCTGGAAAACAATACACAATGCTTTTTTAGGTAACAGCCATAATTTGAATATTATCTTGTTCAGATCCTGATTCTGTAATGAAATTATTGCAAATCTATCCTTCTATCGGTTTAGTAATCTATTAAGATATCTCTTTAGGAATGAGCTTTATTATGTTTTTTAAGGTGCTGGAAACTGTCAGAACTCAGTACATAATAATAATCCTCCCTCCAATTGATGTGTGTACAGTTTTCAGAAAACTAGTCTACTCCCTATCTGTACATACATACTTTTATTAAACTGTTTATGTTCTTATGTGATGTTTATCACTCTACCTCCAAAGTAGACCTAGGGGTGAGGGGGGATAATAAAAAAATATATTTGTTTTCTTAAAGGCTACTGAAATACAACAGCAGCTATGTGTAAACCATGCTGTTCTCAATTTACAGAGAATGCTGTTTAATCATATTGGAGATGGTGCTTTGCCACGAAGTGATTCCAATCTGCCTGGCTCTGACAAAGGTCAGTGGAACTGCTGCAACATGCCAGTCTTATGAAAGAATGAAAATTTAATTACTCCATCATGTTCCTGTAGAATGCCAGTTCTTTTGAGTGCATACTGTCATCTCCAAGTGTCAAAACATTCTAACTGACTAAATAAATTATGTTAACAAATCTAAGTTTCAAAAGACTTTGCCAGAAAGGGGAGAACATGGTGTTTGAACTCAAATAAGGCCCAGAAGTTTGCGGGAGGGGGTGATGGAGCAGCAGGTTGCAGCAGGCTGCCTGTGAGACCTGTCCTTTCTGCTTTTTAAGAGAGACATATGGGGTGAAAAGCCAACTTCTGGAGAATGGGGCACAGAGAAGGTAAAGAGATAGACAGAGTCCTGAAGTTTGGTACCAGCAAGTCCTCTTTACCAAAATATAACTCAATGTGCTCCTGCTTCCACTTGGATTGAAAGCACCGGTTTGTGGTTTCTTGCTTTTTGGGGATTTTGTTTTTAATTAGAGTAAATGAGAAATATATGCATTTCCATAGAAAAAATATTGCCTCTTATAATTTTGCACATGGGGAAATCCAATATTTTTGGCATAGTAGTTGTTTGCCATGATTTCATTATGTGCCTCACATCTATAATATGCTGATTTCATTATGGTACCTTTGTGGTACGCCGAATAAAGGGTACAGTAAAGTAAGTGTATAGAAAGTAACTATTTTAAGAATATAAATTTTATGAAAACACAGGTGGAATTTTTTCACAGGGCTGAAAAACATATGAAATAATTCAACATGGAAATAGCAAAACTTTTCCACTGACCTATGCAGCCGAATACATCACAGAATTATTAAAATGAAGTATTCTCTCCTGAAGGCTTTAGCAGTCCAAAGAACTGACTGCTTGGATGACTTAAAAGAAAAAAATTGGCTTGTCAAGAGATTCAGGCATTTGAAGTACCTAGGTCTGGTGCCAGGTGATTTTAGAATGCGGGCAAAGCCATACCGCTAGGTGACAGTTTACAATAAAAGCAAATGCTGTATTGCATATTTTGGCAATAACAAAGCAAAATGATCCTCTAGAAAACAGATTATTCTGTGCGTTGATCCCAGGGTCAACTAAAGTGCAATTATACTGTAACAACATTGTTTCAGGTATGAGACCAGTATTATTTTTACTGTACTTATTGTATTAAGTCTGGTGTGTAGTAGGGCTGCAGTTCTGAGAGCTCTCAGAGTGGCTACAATAATGATAATTGATGTCACCAGTTAGCAACAATACTTTGCTTTTTCGTTTCATTTTTGTAAATAAACACAGGGTCCTTGCATGTGATTCTCTACTCACAATTGAAACAAGTAAAGAGGAAGGAAACTGTCATGGCAGGGCAGGAGGTTTGAGGCTTTTAAGGTGAGGGATTTTTTTGGTGGTGTATTTGGGAGATGAATGGGAAAGTTTGAAGCAGTTATTTTCAACTCCTTTTTTTTTTTCCCCTCAGGAAGTGTAATAAAAGTTGTGTTTTTCAAATTAGCTTTTGTTCTGTCCATGTTAAATTCCATGTCTTTCTGTCTGACTTCTTTCCAATATTGGTGACTTCCTGATGACATGAGATAATCCAGTTCTATCAAGGAAGCTGTTCCAGACCTTATGGGATTATTCAGTTAAAGTCATAGAATTTGGTCAGGGTAACAGAGAGAAAACAGCCGATTTTATGCATGTCAATGTGATAGGCAATTTACATGATCAAGCAGAGATCCTTGACCATAGATATAAACAGTGTATAGAAATTTCCTCAGTCCATAATAATTTCTTAATTTGATATTTCTTTCTCTCAGACACTTTTAATTTCTTCCAGTTTTTATTTCCTACATTTTGTGCCCTTCTTTCCACCTTCCTTCAATTCTGAATTTGTAGTCTATGCAGGCAACACAAGACTGTTAGCACAGAAAGCTTTATGAAGGAGGTCAATGGGAATTTGGCGAGTTCCTTTCTCCAGTCCCTTCTGTATATAAAATGAGTTAATGGAAACAGTTTATGAATAGTCTATTCCCCTCTGCCTGGAAACCTCTAAATAGGAGTCCGGTGCAAAGATAAACTGATTATATTAACAGGCTTCAAGCTTATCTCCCTCTGTGGTTGGATTTGCAGTGCACCAGAGTGCAATCTCAGCTGCTGCTGCTGCTGATGGCCCCCACTGCTGGTCACGAACTGACCTGAGGGGCAGGTGCATCCATCAGGCATCCATGAGATTGACAGCTGCTCTTTAAGAGCTTTGCAAGTGCAGATGTAATCACAAGAGCTTTTCAGGCATGCTTATTGAATTGTTAGGCATTTTCACTCTGTCTTATTTTTACCCTCATGGATAAAGGCAAGTCAGAGAACTGGAAGTGTTGATGTCTATGACAGTTTGTTCATTCTTTTCCAGCTGTAAACTCCACCCCCAGCAGCTGGAGCCTGGATAGTGGGAAGGAAGCCAGAAACACATCAGAAAGTGGAAAGCTTATATCTCCTCCTGTACCACCAAGACCCGCACAGACTGGTGAGTTAATGGACATTTCAGGTAAAGCTTCAGTACTTGAGGGCTTAGATTCTTTCCACTCTGTTTAATGTTTAACTTCTTGGGCAGGTTAACTTATTATTTGATTTCTTACATGAAAGGCTGTAGAACTGCCTCTGCATGTATTTTCATCTCGTTAATTCTCTGCAGTTTCCAATACTCTGCCCCTTCACTAATGAATGAGTAGTTTCAGACAGTTCATGCTAGTCCGAGGAAGGATGATCAAATTTAGTCTTTTGTTTTTATGATAATTGGAGGTTAGCAATCAGAAATGATCATTAACCACAAAGAATCTTACTGGCCAGAAAATGCACAGCAATCATGAAAGTACATGAGTTCTGTTACTATAACCATTTTGCCTTTCAAAAGATTAATTTCCTTTTAAAGGAAAGGCTGCTCAAGTGATACTATAAATATAATTGTTCTCAAGGGAGTGAGTAAACTTTTTGTGTATTATACTTGTGCCTCTGAGTTTGTCCAGGCATATTTCTAGTACATTTGCAGGTAAATGTTTGATATATTATGTATTTTCTATTTTCCTTATTTGACTTACAAGTACATAATATATTTTTTAAGAACAAAAAGGGAAAAATTGTTATACTGACTCTTTTTTTAACTTGTTATCATTTGGTAGATTATAAATCAATTTAAAGTGATATAAAATTTGTCAGAAAAGGCAGATGCAGAAATTTCTTATACTTGGTTGCACTGCAAGATAATCCAGAGAACAAAGAGAAATAAACAAAACCTCTAAAACTACTCACAGCCATTGGCCAAGGTGACTAGAGATAATGTTTATTTATCGAATGATCTCCTATCCACTTAAAATTATTTCCTAGTGAAAATTGTAATGTCACAAGTGCACTGAAATCTTTCTAACTTTACAGCATCACCAGCAAGACACATAGCCTCCATTTCCCCTTCTCCTGCTGGCAGATCACCAATGAAGGTACTGTCTTATTGCAGTGAATTGCCTTTGTGGGACAGATCTTTTGTGTTGTGGGGCAGGCGGTATATATTTAATGTACATTATTTGGGATTATATTATGTTTTCTTTCTCTTACCATATACCTGTACAAAAACCAGTATTCTGTCTCCAGTGTGGAAGAAGGGGAGGTGCCAGCAGAGGAAAACCTGTTGTGCAACCCGTTTGTCTTATTCTTCCAGCATTCAGAGCTGTTAGATTAGAGGGTCTGTTAGGGAGTATTCCCTGCTTCACTCATTTTAATATCCATTTCCTCTGCAGGATGATCCAGGGAGACTGGAAGAAGTTGCAAGTAGTTTGACACCTGCCAGTAGGAAACATTAAGCATAGGCTATGATTAAGCACTGGTTCTTCTCTGGCAGTTAAATATCCAAAGTAATTTGAGATCCAGGCTAAACTGAGCAGGTTTCATTTCTATTTCAAGATATTTGCGTGTGTTGGTACCCACGTATTGGTACCTGCTTTTTTGTTGAAAAACTCGACTGGGAAATCTGTGTTTTCTACAGCAATGGAGCACACAAACCCACAGCCTGCCTGTTCCAGGCAAACCCTGGTGTTGGCAGAGTGCATGACATTGTCTTGGGGATCTCTGCCACCCCACTGAAGCAGAGATGATTCTGCACATAGAAATACAAGAGTCAACAACATGGAGGGAGAGCAAATAGAAAGGAGCATGAGTGGTGCTTCAGGCACTCAGATGCAAGGACAGAGGGAGGCAGCCCTGCCAAAGTAATCCAGTAACCTCAGCAACCCAATGCCTAACTAATACTGCAGAGGTACACATTGCCTGAGGAGGAAAACAGCACGTTTGCTTTCCCCTTGAGGTCCCTAATTACATATCCACAGTCATTGTCATGTTTGCCTTCCCATAAGCTTGTAACATTTCTATTTGTGTCCGCACAGTGGTCCAAATTCATCACAAAGCAATTCTGCTGGCCATCAGAGTGCCCCATGACTATTACCATTCTGCTGAAGTGAGCACCAATCCCAGGTTTTGCTGTAATCCCTTACTAGGGAAGCTCTTTAGAACGTTAGGATCTTGTACAAAGATGAGTTACTCTTCCTTTTCATCCTGAATGGACACAGTACTGATGATTCTTAGGGATGCTTGAAGCTTGTCCTAACATTCCTCTTCTATAGGTCTGGACAGAATTTAAGCATTTTACAGCCCAAGTCCTGGAAGACAACTGCTGGATCTCACTTTGAGCATCCATGAATTTCCAGACTGTTTTGGTGTCTAGACTGTTACTTGATACTGGTAAAAGCAGTCTGCACTGCTGTCAGGAACCAAGTGTTTACCCATGCAGGCTTTACATATATTTGCTGTTGTTCTGAATGACAAAAGCAAAAGTCCTAAATCTTATCCACTTAATCCAAGTGCCAAGTGTTCTTGAAACTGGAGCCAAATACATAATTTATTTGAAAACTTTGACCCTGGATGTTTGTGGGAGTAGGAGTGCAGCTGCAGCCTCCTCACATACAGAGGAATGGAACATGAAACAAGTAGTTAAACAGGCTCCTCAGAAAGTCTGAAATGTCTTCACCAAGTGTTGAGATTTAAATAAAACTTGCTCTGCTTTTTTCCATAGCCATATACAGGGCTCAGATTTTAGCCTTTCTTCTAACAGCGTGCTGCCAGAGAAAACCATCCTAGTACAAAACCCACTGATGTAAATGAAGATTTTTTTTCTCCATTGATTTCAGTGCTCTGTGGATCCAGTCCTAGATGGATAACTAAAATTATCTCAACAGCATAAAGTCAGTGCAGTCAGCTCTGTACACCCCTGCCCCTCTCTTCTTCCTCCACTCCCATCCTTTGTTGCATGGCTCACACTCTCACCTCAAGCTGAGCAGCTGAGCGTCAACCAGTCTAACAAGAATGGAAGTGAGACATTTGTTTTCAATGTGATTTCTCCATCCCTTTTTTGGCCTGAGGCCACTAAGTCTGGATTGCCTCAGATCACTCCAGTCATAATTAGATATATTGCAAAAACTTTTCAACTTGGAAAGTGTGGGCTAACCTTTTGCAGTTTTCAGTTGAAGTTGCTTCACTGGAATAGAACTGCTCGATGGCTTTCGGTAGGCCTTTATTGTCCCTGCCTTTTATTCTTCGTCAGCACTGTTGTTGCTGCTTGGGCCCTCAGCTCCCAGTCCCTCACCATCCCTCACTGCCCTGTGAGGCTGCTGGTGCAGCCACTGGCCACCTGTGCCCTCCATATGGCCCTTGTCCCTGAGGCACGTGTGGTGTGTTGTTTTTGTGTGTCTAAGGAACATCTGGGAGATGGGGGAGAGGAAGGGTGGTGATGCTTTCATCTCCTACCATTCTGCTGCTGCCCTGAATGAGAGCAGGAACAGCAGAGAAGGGGGCTGGCACCCAGCAGCAGCTCTTACCTTGACACCTACTTTGTGCTACCCATCCGACACTGGTTTTATGGTACGCTCGGAAATGATGCCATCACGTAAATGCACTTTTCACTGCATGGCAATGCATTAAAAGCTGTGAGGAAAAGCTTTGAAAACTGAATTTGGGATACGAGAGCCTGCAGTAGCAGCAGTGGCTGGGATTTGGCATTAGGGGGCAGGACACCTCCAGGTATGCCCTGCACCCGGTGATACATTCCACTTCCATCTGGGAAAACTAAGGGTGCATTCTAAAGACTTCTAGATTTTTTTCCAGGATCTTGTGATAGGAAGATAACGTTTAAAAACAGTTTTATTTCCACTTATATGAATTACTGGTATGACCACTATCTAAGGTGTACCCAGGCACTATTGAAATGAGCTTTTTATCAGTTTCTTACCAGGTCTTGATTAAACAGGGACACAACGATTTCTGTTTATCAAAGCTCAGAGTACGTGCACTTTATCTATGTATATTTTCAGTCTGAGCACAGAAACACTCTCCCTCCTATATGCCAGGTAAATTCTTCTTCTGCCCTTTCTTTTGAGCAGGGGTCTGTGCAATCATTCACACCGTCTCCAGTGGAGTATCATTCCTCGGGGCTCATATCCAACTCCCCGGCGCTGTCAGGGAGTTACAGCAGCGGCATCTCTTCGCTCAGCCGATGTAGCACATCAGAGACATCAGGCTTTGAAAGCCAAGGCAGCGAACCAGCAGTGACTGTCCCAAGCTACAGCATTTCTGAGGAGCCTGTGAGAAAAGAAAGCAAAACCCCACCACCTTACAGCGTGTACGAGCGGACTTTGAAACGCCCCGTTCCTCTACCTCACAGCCTCTCCATCCCGCCCGCCGCAGACCCTCCGGCACTGCCGCCCAAGCCACAGCTGGTTCGGCCAAACAACCTGGAAAACAGCAGCAGGAGGACTGAGCAGGTTCCCCGGCCCAGGCCTCTGCCCCGCAAAGTCTCTCAGCTATGAGAAGCCACTTTTATATTTAATTGCAACACATTCTTTACTGTTTAAGAAATAATATTTTTTAAAAATGGTAAAACTCATTTAGTTAGGCACTTTAATATTTTGTCCACCTTTTCTTTTGAGTAATTTCAAAATGCCTATTAATATTATGTTGCACATTTGAAATGAAATTACTAATTTAGGTTGCCAGATATTATAGGAAGCATGAATGAGAGGATTTTTTTTTAAATTTCATGGTGGTGGATACTGATAAATGCTTTTATTTGTACTTTATTTTAAAAATTAAATCTAAAACCTTACAACTCTCATCTGAGTTAGCTGAATGCTTCTTACAAAATGCAGAATATACTGACTGGATCTTTACTACTAGAGATAAATGCACGCTTTCTAACAAAGTAGTCTGTAGACTAGGATGTTTCTGCAAGTAGGCTGGAAGTTGTTTCTCTTATCTGATGAACAGGTTGGTAATTTCAAATGTATGTGGCAAAACTGAGATATAATGCAAGTTATACAGCAGAGAACTGTTGTAAGAATGTGGTTTGGAATTTTTGAAACACACACTTGGCTTATGTTATTTTTAAGATGGGAAAATACCTGTATTTCATTCAGCGTACAGCACCATTCTGGTGAATCCAGATAAGGTTTTGTGCCATTAGTGTATGTACCTGACACATCCTTTTTCTTTTTGAGGTGCAATTTTACTTTTATTCTTCCAGTTAATGTATTTTTGTTGTTGTTGTTTTTTAAGTTTTGGGTTGTTTTTTTTTAAAGCTAGCAGTTTCCTAGTGAAGGCGCTCTGCTGTTCTTGAAAGTTCACCCTAGAATACAATCCGTGTATGAAACAGGTACAAATGAATTGTTCATTTAACTTATGTACAAGAGTCAGTACTGACTAGTATCAAGGCAATTCACTAAATGAGCCAATTTTTAAAAATACAAATGGCTGGTTTTCAATCCATACATTTCAAAAGCTAATTGCAAAGGTCATTAATAAGTCTGTAAAAATCTAGCAAAAAATCTGAACAGTTCCTTGGATGTGTATGTGCCATTGGAGCCAGGGTTTTGATTTGCTTTTTAGCTTGAGTTCATCACCATTATCTTTGTTGTTGAGAATGGTGTTTGGCCTTAGGTTGTGTTTTAGTGACTGGCATCTGAAGAGCTCTGGAAAGCTAATGCCAAGACATAGGAATGTGGAGGGGAAGGAAAAAAAAAAAAGCACCTTCTGTATGTACGTTTTGTATCCTCTTTCTTTTATTGACTGTTTAAATGTGCTTGGGAACAGATGTGTGAACTGCATTTTAAATCACATTGTTAAATATATTCTCCCTCTTTTGTTGGGAAGCTCATGTTGATCTTAGCTGTGTTTGATTTGTTGATAGTTTAACTGGAAGAAAGTGACCACTTTTTTATATTCTCTCAATTAAACCTTCAGCAGTTACAAGCTGTTGACAGTAGTTATAGAAGTTTTCTATAATAAATGTTCAAGTATTTTTGTACATAATTGGTAAATTTTAATAAGGAGTGTACCATTATGTGAAAAAGAAGCAAACAGTTGTGTATGCAGTAAGATTGTTATAATTATGCCAAATACTTTATGTATGGGAAAAAGAATATTTGTAAATATGTGCTTTTAACAATAATTCTGCCATATTGACTTTACAATTTTGAATGTCAGAAAAAAATAATATATGTTAAAATATTTATGTTTTAGTGAAAGTATTCATAACTTGAAAAGGAACATATGAATTTTAGCTTTGTATCTTGCTGATTTCAAAGTCTGAAATTCCTTGAACTGCTCTTGCTTTCTACGATAACATTTTTATGTCTGTAACCACATCATAAAACCTGTAGAAGGCTACATATTTATGCTGATATAAAGAAGTAATGCCTGAAATTTAAATAAGGTGTCACAAGTAAGATAACAAAGCTGCTCTGATTTTTTTTTTCCACCCATGTAGTTTAATAGATTTTGTTGGCTAGTGCCTGAGCACAGTACAGTATGAATCAGTGTTATTTGCTCCTGAAGCCATTTTTTTTTTTAATTTCTGGCAGTAAGCAGAGTTGATGACTTTATCATTTGCTTGCATTACTGGTCAGCTTTGCAGCAAAACGTTTCACAAAGTCTCTGTTTACCTAGACACTCATATTGGTTGCTGCATAATGTTAGTATGAAATAAAAGAACTTGTTTAATCTTTACAGTACAACTTGTTTTCTACAGAATGAGAGATTCTAATTCAGTTAGTCACAGAATGAAAGTTCTGACTCCTTGTCTTGCTAAATCCATTTTTTCCTGTTAAAAATCTCCTGATAGCTCGAGTTTTCTCCCTGTTTGGACCCGTAATTGCTTTGTGAGACAAGGTGGGGAGAGTATTGACATGCTCTTCTGAACAAGTGAAGAACGTAAAATTTACTAGAGAGTTCACTGTAAATTAACTTGCATGAGCATTCTGTTTTTACAACCAGGACATCAGAAATACTCTGAACGACAGAAAATGGTGTAAAATTGACAGAGTACTCTTAAGCTGAGTTGACACATTTTCTGCTTAGCCAGTTTTGACAAATTGATTCTGTAGATCAGTTTTTCAACCTGATTACCTACAAAAAAATGCAGTATGATATTTTGTTATGTATGTTGCAAAGCCCACCGCTTGAAAACCTAATGTAAATAAAGGTCTTGTTTGAATTTTATGTAGTAGTCATAAATATAATTTTATCACTTTCTGGATGATGGTGAGTAATTCAGAAGCTCATACAGGAAGACCAATGAGAACAAGTTGCTCTTACCATTCAATAGCTTGAATGTCAGCTAATGTGTGCATAATAGGTGACATAATCTTGTATTCAAATACCATATTTGAGATGCTGGTGTCTCTGGGATGCCAGAGAAACATCCTCAAACTCGGCTGGCTGGCTTTGGAATGATGCAGTTCAGGCTGGTTCTTATAATGGCATAATAGCACCGTAGTGTGAGTGAACTCGGTTATGTCGTCCCCGGTCAGATGCTGTGTCAGGCCAATTGCTGTGCCCTGAAAGAAGCACAAAGCTGAAGTTACCCCTGGTAGTAAAGGTTTCAGGGCAGTGCAGTTATGGCCCTGTTCACATGGAACGGGGTTATATCTATGTGTAAATCTTCTGTATGATAGCGGCACCTTGCCCTCCTGCCTGACCATCCTCCTGGTTCACTGATTGTCCAACAGCACCTGCAAAAAGAACAGTGATGGAGCAAAAACATACCAATAGGCAGGAGGTATAAATGATGAAAAGCATCTTGTTTTGAATGTAACTGTGGTCAGTGAGGCATGTAGCAGCATTGTCTCAGTAACCCCAGGTGCTGACAGATTCAGATCTTTGCTCCGGAACTCTGCTGCTTGCCGGAATTTCTGATGATTCAGGCAAAGCCCTGACATATGCTGGCCAAAGGGCAAAATCCCATCTGGTGGGACACTGTGGAAGTATGGTCGGCACTGGATCCCTTGAGATTTTGACCTTGAACTAGATTCTGTGGATGAAAGCCCTTTTCATATTAACTTAATTTATCTGTACCTTCTCCTTAACATTTTAATTCAGCTTTTGACTTATACTTCATAGAAGAAACTAGAATGATTAGTTTGGCTAACATTAACAAAAAAAAAAAAAAATCTGGGGATTAAACAGCTAAACTATTCAAATCTCAGGAATAGGAAAGGTTTAGAGCTGCATACCTCATGTGTGCAATAAGCACCAGGTTAGGGACTTGTCCTGGGTGGTAAAATAAAGCTGCTGAAGAAAGAACATTAAATATTTTTTTTAAAAAATGATTGCTCAGTAAGGAACTTGGTGTGTCTGTTTTGACAGGCTAAGGGCTGTGTCAGACTTCAGTGGGGATGCAACCTATGACATGAGCCTTCCAGGCACAGCTGGGCTAACTTACCCAGGTTAGAACTTGTGTTAAGGACACAGTTCAGAACTCCTCTTTAACTGACTCATATTCATCCCAGGAAGACTGTGCTAGAGGAAGGGAAAAGAAGGTCAACAGTAGGAGGAAAGAAAAAAAAAAAAAAAAAAGAGGGGTGCAAGTAAAACTTAGGCAAAACCCTTGATGGCCTGACAATTAATCCAAGTATGTTTTGACTCAGCTAGGAGACATAATAGGGGGAGAAACTGAAATGTTACCTGAAACTGAAGCATCAAGTATATTCCTTTAGGCTATTTTGTAGCTTAACTACTGGTTGAGCTGAAGGGAGTAGAAGGGAAGCTGAAATTCTGACAAAACAGAGGGTGTTTTAAATTTAAAAAGGCCTTGGGGTGGGCCTTCCCTTTTGCTATGGCTCACCAGAGGATAGAGAAGACTGACTGTCATGAGTTGCAAAGGCAAAGAGTTTCTAAATAGCAAAGCTCTGCAAAATACTCAATTTCCCTGCTAAACAGTTACTTTCTTAACCCATGGTGCATAATTGATAGTGCATTTTGCAATTAACATCTCAGTATTTTAGGGAGCAAATCAATGTCCAAATTTCATAGTAAATAGCTTCTCTGATAGCTCATAAGCTGCTGAAATTTTGGTTAAATATTTAAATGTTTTACATCATTGATTTGCTATTAGAACTACATCCACTTGTGTGTTCCAGTTTATTTTACTTCTGGAAAATTCTGCAGAAGAACTCTCTGCATTACATTCTTGCTTATTTATGAGAGACTGCTGTCACTGCTGGTTTTTGTTGACCTCACTGACTTCCCTTGAAGTGTTTCCTCTTGCTTTTCAAAAGAAGGACCATCAGCGAGGAGCTACTTCGGCCTTTCCTGTGGGGAATATTTCAAAAGCACAGCCTGAAAAGGATGCAGCGCAGCAACTGTTCCCAGGGGGAACTATCAGCAAGGGCTTTGGGAACAAAAGCTGAGGGGGAAGTTTACCCACAAAGCTACTCCTGTAGGAGTTTGTGTTCACAGATAGAGCAATTGCTCAAGGACATGGACTAAGCTAATTTGCTAAAATCAGAAGGTGGAGTGTCAGTAATGTCCTACAGGCTTTGCTAAAGGGTGAAGCTCAGTCCCAGCATGTCCTATAAATGGAAATCCTTTGCCTTGTTTCCTGATCTTTTCATGGAGAAAGTAATGCCAGGTAGACGCACAGGGTGGGGGGGGTGTAGGTTTTGTTTTAGGGTTGCTGAGCATGGGTAGGGGCAGGGAAGAAATGCCGAATCTACCCTTTAAGCCTAAGTTGATTTGAGAGACCATTACTCTGGGTCTTTGGGGGCCACCCTTACATTCACGGGATGTAACTTGTGCAATGATTTGCCCTTATGCTCTGAATATGCCCTGGAGAGCCAGCTGTCCACCTGAACAGCCAACACATGCCAGTCTCTTTTTGTCATGTGTTGTGAGAGGAGAGCTTGCTGCAGGTGTGCTGTTTGGAGCAGAGTCTGATGCAGCCTGACCTCTGTGCTTCTTTTTGAGATGTTCAGTTCACCTTTGTAAATACAGTGCCGGGATAAATCCAAGGATGTAATACAGCACCCACTAAAATTAATCTGATTCACACCAAGGTTTTAGAAATGGCATGTGTCCAAGAGGAATTGGGTGAAGGCAGCTGGTACCTAATGAATTTGGTCCCACCTGATGAAAATAAAACTGTCTAACATGACCACAAAACACTTTACAAGAAACAAAACATATCAATAAACGCAACTTTTTTTCAGCTAGTGTATTAGGAGATGAAGCAACAAAATATTACTGTGCTGCGCTCTTCCCAGGCCATTAAGTTCAGCAAAGGAAGATTGTGCACACTGGACAGAGGCTTTTTATGTTTATGCCAAGGAGAGTCTTCCTGCATCTACAGTTCCCCCTCCAAGTTCTGTCTCAGAACTGAAGCGCATCTTGTCAATCCCCCTGAAGCTATAATTCAGTGGACTTTTTATAGCTGTAAAACCTGAGCTGCATGATGATAAGCAAGCAAAATCAAAGCAAGTCATAACCTGCTACTTTGAACATGCAGACAGGGGCTATAGGGGAGCAAGCAGGAAGAAAAATGAGAGAAAATTGGTTTTCAGGCCATAAAGATCAATTTTGACCTCTGGAATATTTGCTGCTTTTTGAGAAGTACTGTATTTTCACCACATGGCTTTACTGGGTTTTTCCCCTCTGTGTGAGATAATGCTGGGAAATGGTTTTCACTGGTGTCTGTGTAGACTTGAATTAACAGTATTTGTCTTGTACCCAAAGAAAGTGGTTTTCAAGGTTCTGTTTGTTTTTCTTCAGTCCTGTGACAGGGTAGGACAGCAGAAATAAGACAAAAAGACTGGTCAGTGCACCACCAGAGGTGGTCATGGTCAAGGGGGAATGGCTTCAAACTGAAAAAGAGTAAGTTTAGATTAGATGCTAGGAAGAAATTCTTCCCTGTGAGTGTGGTGAGGCACTGGAACAGGTTGCTCAGAGAAGTTGCAGATACCCCATCCCTGGAAGTGTTCAAGGCCAGGCTGGATGGGGCTTTGAGCAAATTGGTCTAGTGGAAGGTGTCCCTGCCCACAGCACAGGAGGCTGGAACCAGATGATTACCAGTCCCTTCCAACCCAGGCCATTCCATGGTTCCATGTTCAGAGGAGAACATCCATATTCTCTAGGTAGTTCTTGAACCCATACCTTCAAAGACTAAAATTCAGTTTACTGGGGGCCCCTCACGCCCATGCACAAGGACAAAAAATGGGAGAGTTCCATCTTGGTGTGGGAAGTGTGCTTCTGTATGTGCCTCAGGCGTGGTGAGGTATGGACATGGACGAGCACCATGGAATGGTGCCCTCTCTTTGGTGTCCTTATTGCTGCAGCAGTGATGTACTTGTGGTACAGTGAGTATCACAACTAGCTGTCACGGTATTGCACACAGTTGTCTTACCTGCAATGAGCTGCAGCTCTGTAACGTACACCGAAACAATCAAAATGTCAAATAGCAAGACAAAATTGCTATTTATCATTCTCACCAACTCTACACTTATTTATCTTAAAAACTGGGAAACTTGGTGGATTTTGCAAATTCTGTCAGTGAGCCTTTTCTGGTTCAGTGCTATTTTTACTGAAGATAACACTAGCCCATCTTGCAAGTGAAGCTTTCAGCAGTTGTGCTACATGAAACCTGGCACAGCTTGAATGACAAGTCCTCAACACTGCGTGGGCTCATTAGAAAGATTTGTATTCCATGCTGAGCTGAAGGAGAGGGAGTGACCTGGGAGACTCTGAGCAGGCACGAAACTGTGGAAGCAGCAGCAGAAATGACAGCAGATGGCAGGGTCAGCTCGTTAACTGCATTTATGTAATGGGAGTCTTCCCATATATTGTCAAACAACAATAGATAAAAAATAATCTGTCAGAAATTCCACCTGGTCATAATTGATCGTCGTTAATAAATCTGTTCCAGAACAGGCTGCCAAAATCTCAGCTATGATTGCGTAACTCAAACTAATCAGCAAATAATAATTGCTGAGGTGAGTTGCTTTGGTTGGGTGGCAAAAGGAGCCAAAGCTGTGGCTACTGCTGGCAGATTGGAAAGCTGTTCTGTGAAGGTATGCTGGGCTGACAAAACGTCTGGCTAGTTTGCTATTTTGGTCTATCTCTGTGTGTTGTGAAACGTGGGGTTGTAACACTTTGTTCTAGAAACACTGATTATACATAAATGAATAAATATTGCAGCTATGTTAACATCAATTTGCCCTGGAAACCACAGGTTTATTCCTGATTTCTACCTTAGTCTCTACAAAAAAAGGCAAGAGACAGGAGTCTACCTGAACTAGAAAAGAGATTTCATTTAAACCATATTATGAATTTATTGTTGACATAATGCTGACAAGTTTCAAACTCTAACTTAACCTTTTATGTAGTTATCCATGCAGCACTCCTGAAGGAACATCCCCTGAAGGGTCCCCAAAATGAGGCTCAGGGTGGGGACAGGTCCCAGCCCGAGCGGGCGGGGGCCATCGGAGCTCTCAAGGGATGATCACTCCAAGGCTGCCGTGCCAGACTTCCAGGAGCATTCCCCAGCTCTTCTGTCTTATCCCTTTGGAAGACCAGCTCCCTCGCCCCGCAACGCCATTGGAACTGTTGGCACCTGCTGGTATGCCAGATGCCAACATGGGCTTTCGTTCTGCTGCTCTGCCAGCCAACCAGCAGCACACAGCACGGTACGAGCATGCTTTAAAACACGTCTCGTCCAGATTGTCCCAGTTTCCTACAAGCATGCCACAAGCAAAGCCAAGCACATGGAAGCCTTGGAGAATTCAGCTTAGAAGGGACCTCAGGAGGTCTCCAGGCCCACTACCTCCGCAGTACAGCCTCAACTACAAGGTCAAGCCATGCTATTCAGGGCTCCTTCCACTACTCTTCAAAACCTCCATGGATGCAGCTGCACAAATTACCAGGGCAAGCTGTTCAACTGCCTGACCACCTACATCTCCTGGTCTCGCCCATCGATGCTGATTCACTTCAGGTACCGGCGCCACCGCCTCGGCCAGGCCAGGTTGCCGAGGGCAGCCGCGCCTTGCAGCCTGGCCTGGACCTTCTCACTGAGCTCCGAGGCACCGGTGGCGGTGGCACAGGGCTGCCCTGAAGTGCTGCTGCTGCCTGGCAACTGCTGTCGCTTCTTGCTGAGGAGCCCCCCCGACTCTCTTCTGCAGCGTGTGCCACGACATGGCCCTCCTGGGGACGACCAGCAGCAGGAAGCACCCGGCGGGCTGCTGGGCCCTGGGTGTGGGTGAGCACGAGGATGAGGGCAAAGATCAGGGCTAGGGCAAGGCAAACAAAGAGGACGAGGACAGGCACAAGGCAGACAAGGTCGCCCCGCGCAGTTGCTCGGAGCCTCCGAGACGGCGGCAGGGACGCGCAGTGCTCCCAGCGCGGTACGTGCTGCTGCTCCCGGAGCGGGCTGGGCAGCGCTGAGCGCCGGCTCGGGGCACCAACAGATCGTGCCTGCGGCGCCACTATGGCCGGTGGCACGCGCAGGGGGCGTCACATACGGCCCAGCCCGGCACCGGCACCGGCACGGCCAAGGCCCAGGCCCAGGCTCAGCCACGGGCATAGGCACAGGCACGGCATGGGCCGGGCGGGTGACGACGGGGCCGCGCGGGAGCGAGGGCGGCCTCGGCGGGCGCCCG
>VZTA01003495.1:84355-98195 GCA_013398855.1 Mohoua ochrocephala
CAGGCGCTCGAGCAGCTCTCGCTTCACCCGCTCTGGGTTTTTTTCCCAGCGCATGGCCAGGGTGCCTCTGCGCACCACACTCCCCAGCAGGCTAACTTTGCCTGCGCCCCTCGTCTTTCTTTTGAGGAGCCGGTTTAGAAGTGATGCCTTGAAATGTGTGCGAGTGCTTGCAGTGAGGCAGGATCTTATGGGCGAGAAAGCATCATGCCATGCTGTCCTTGTATAACATATTTAGCAGCACTAAAAGTAATTTACTTAATAACGACAGAAGATGGCAGTTTTTAAATCTCACTGCTGAATCCTCAAGCCTGGCTCCAACTCAGTCAGCAGCACTTCACAAAGGGTATTGCTACAGTTGGTTTTATTTTTATCTGGACCAGACAAACTGCTGTGGCTCCTTCTCAGGTCTTCTGTAGGTGTCTTGTACGCCCTGCTTGTAGAGCAACATATTGACAAGGTCATGCAGCAGTCAGGGGAAGACTGAGCACTCTGCCTCACCTGCTTTGCCTGCATTTCAGTAAGTGCCTATTAAATGATGCTTCTGCACAGCACAGTCAGAATAGTGCAATGCAAGCAAAAGGGCAGGCTCCCATCCTTAAGTGTATTTCCAGCCGGAAATCATGGCATAGTAGAGCCAGAAAATAGGTGAATAAACAACATATCACAAATACTGACTCCAAGGCAGAGGCTGCTCTTGGGCGAACAGGTTATTAAGTTGAGTACATTGCTGTATGAATTCTCAGCATTCCAAGAAAAATATTGCAGGTAATATTCAGATCAAAAAGATGTTCAGTTCTTCGAAAGGGATATGTTTTTGCACAAATGGGTTGTAAAGGGACTTGTGATGGATAATGAAGGTATTAAGAGAATGTGTCAAAGAATAGATTATTATTCTTATTATTATTTTAATGACCTTATAAAATTATTTAAGCAAAAATAAATTTAAAATTTTGTTTTCCAGGACTTATGTTCTCACTTTTTGCTTTGGTTTGTCTCTTCAGACTAAAGACTGTTTTAAATGTAGTGGTTTATTAATAAGAGGGGTTTTGGGTAGGCTTATGCATGATGCACTTGGGAATATCCACTTAGTTCTTTGTATAATTGGAATTCTTCATAGAATGGGAACAAAAGTATTTAAACTTCAAGACTAAAATGTTTTTGCTTTAGGCAGATCACAACCAACATAATTTTATTTAAGCTCCTTCCTCTAAGATTACTGTATCTAACAAGGGTATGAAAAAAGTGTATATGATCAGGTAAATACTTGAGGTGAAAGTGAAAGCTCTGTAAACCATCAACAATCAGATAGTTCAGAGGCAATCATCTTCAACAGACTAATCTTGAAATGCTCGGATGTGGTAGAGAATTGAAGCATAAAATTGCAATTACTACATAGTTGTGTTTTATTTCTGTAATGTGAATTGAAATCAAGTGATGCTACACATTAGAATTTTAAAAAGACCTGTTGATATACTGCATACAATTAGTAAAAAAAGAAAGCAAAATAAAGGAATTCATATTCTTTCTGAGCTGTCAGAAATAAATGAGATCAATGTGGCATGTTATAATCCACACATTTCTCACATGTGTTTGGAAAAAAACCATGTAAAACCTGAAGTAAATCGATAAGTCTTAAAGCACAATTAGTGTACTATATGCACCAAATTCAATAATTACCGGTGAAGTATTACACACAACATTACTGGAAAAACATGTTTTATGCCACTGAATGATTATCAGAGTAGCTTTGTGAAAGCAAAAGTTCGGATTCATCTGGATGCTGTTCCACAGATTTCAGAGTACTTATTTCCAATTTGGAAGAGCGAAATAAATAATAACCTTTTACCTCTTCAGTCCCAAATTCAGAAAAGTTCTTACATTCCCATGCTGATTTCACACCAGTCTACAAAGAAAGAGATGAAAAAGCCCAACCCAAAAAAACACACCCCCGAGGTTTCAAACCTATATATACTGATCCCTAAAAGACCAACATTTTAGAATTATTACCTTTAATAAATATTTTGTCCTCACACACAGAATTTTCCCTAGCAGAGCTGATTGCTTATATATTAGAGTCTCCCAATCAACGTTGTAATGGGTCTCAGTGCATATGATTTACAGTGTTATCCAGAAAATACAGGAATTTTATTCTGATATTTAATCTTAGTTCATGCTATAATCTCTGTGCATCATATGAAAATGTGTTTCCTACCTGACACAAAACAAGTGGATATATTGTTTCACTTTTCAACCAAGATATATAAAGATGCTTTACCATTGTCATACTAACTGCACAAAATGTTCATGTACTTTGACAATTTGTAGTGGTATTTATGGAAGATAGGTTTTTCTAGGCTTTCAACTTTTTAAGTGTTTGCAAATTAGTTTAAGCCACAAGACATGCACTATTCTTTGTTAAGAATAAATATTTTACTCTATAACAAGTATGTTATAAGCTTGAGAGTTCACATTTAATGCTTCAGAGATTGGTATTTTCCCCTTGCTTAAAACCTACATCTCAAGCACCTGGGAAATCTGTAAAATTATGCATTCCTTATGCAAACTACCTCTTTAGAAGAAATAGTTCATGCTGTGGCTAAGTTACAAAACTGGGGTCAGTCATCTCGATCTGATTTTAAAAAAGAGGTTTGACAAGCAGATTCAGTGCAGTTATTTGGATTTACAGCACTGCAACTCGGAACAGAACAGTCTAACCTGGAGAGAGCTATTGAATTTACCTAATTATACACAGTGTATTGAATGCAATACATTTGAAGGGATATATGTATTCAGCTGGCACCTCGTATACGTAGTCATTGAAAGTTTTCAATAAGAGATCCAGAAGTACAAGGCCTGGCCTCACTCTTCTTTGTTGATACTTAAACTATGAACCTATACCTTTGCATTTAGCATTCTCTAGGTTTTCAAACTGCCATGGCCAAGGTGTATCGGTGCCAGCACTATGCAAGTAGCTTAGCATTTAGCTCACATGTAAGTCTGCAGTGCTCAACTTAATAGCTCCCATGGCCTTCCTCCTAGAAGGGAGACACCAACCAAATGTGACCAGGAGAGGCAGTACCTCCTCTTTCACACAGTAATCCCATGGTTAAAGCACTCGGCTGGTCTGGGGCCGATCCATATGCAGTTTCCAGGTAAATCTTTGACCATTGTTGAGACTACCATAACGTAGTTAAGGTTGTGGAGACCGTACCACAACTTGGGGCAAACCTGCAGTAGTAGTTCCTTCCCAAATTTTATGTTAAATATTATGTACTATTAATTATGTTGAGGTTAGTAGGCATGTATTATTCTTATATTGAATATACTTTAATTGTAGTAAGTATTAGTTGGTGAGCCTGGGACCAGTTAAACCCCTATGAATGTCAAACCCAGCAGAATGAAGATGTGCATTTGTTCTTCCTTCTCGCATGTCTTGTTCTGTCTCAGTTGTTGTACGTGTGGCGTGCTGGTTGCTCTCATTGGAAAAAACTCTGCTGCACTCTGTCCTCTACAGCTTCCCCAGCACTTGAAAATGCTCTCCTTAACAGGCTCCCAGCACAGGGTAAAGCACCCCTCATACAGATCTCTCCATTTGGGTGACACAGTCAGCAATTTGCTGTATTGTCAAACACAGCATGATTCCATTCATGTGTTTCTGGGAGGAGCAGGACACTGTGATTACATACCTGCCTGCATTCTGCCTAGATAATTTCATTTTTCATTTAAAAGTTGCCTGCTGAAGCAGAGTCAGAGAGCAGCTCTCACAACTTGTTTAGCTCCCTGGGTGGACATTTCAGTGAATAAGACATTGCCTGTAAAACCACCAGCAGCAAAGTACCACAGCACACAGCTCATTAAACGAGCTAATGCAGGTGCCTGTCCTTGGTGCAGGATTTGGCACAGCACTTGGGACTCTTTCACCTGAGTGCACCGCGGCACACGAGCCTTAGCAATGGTGCCACTCCAACCACAGCTGTCCTGCAGCTTTAGTATTGACTAAGGAAACCAGGCAGCTCTGAGGGGCCACTCTGAGGACCAGCTGCCCCTGGGCGCTTCCATCAGGCCAATGCATTCCTGGGGCTGCGAAGGAGACAAGGCAGAAACATAAAGGCTAGGTACTTGTAGTTGGTACTAGAGCTAGCCCTAAGTATATAAACCCAGAGTATATTACAACATTTGTTTCTCTGGAAGGGATTTATATCCTTTTATTGACTGGTTTGCTAAAGAATTCACCTGGCCATAACTGAACACATTTTCACAGTTTTCTAAGATGCTAACCAGTAGACATTATATGCAGATGATAATCTTTTGATCTTGAAGTTCCAAATTATTTTTTGCTAAGCCTTAAAAGTTTCAATGTGTATGAACTTTAATGGACATCTGAGTTTTGCAAAAAAAAAAAAAAAAGAACCCTGTAAGCTTACTTGTGAATGTACAAATACAAGCAAATTAAAAACATGACTGTTTTTAAGGGGATTCTATCACTGAGATTCATTTTAATGAAAGACCCAAACACCTGTGCTGCAATGCCTTCAGGCAAGAGGCTATATGCATACATGTAACTGAAGTCTGGGAAAAGCTTTAGAATAATTTCCATTGCTTTCCCTAATTTCTGCCATTAAGTTTCATATTTTTAGCTCCTGACGAGGCTGTTTTTTGTGAGTTTCAGCTTCAGTGGTTCATGCAAGAATGTCAAGATTAAGGCCTGAAAAAATTAGTTTATAAAATGTTTTAAAATGATCGAGTATGCAATAGAAAAGAGACCTTTTCTCATTGAAAGAAAAATCTTACATCAGGTCTCAAGTAAGTGGCTCCGAGGTCGACTGATGGGAACTGAAATGCAGTATAGTAAAAAATGGCTACATCAGATTTGACTAATTTATGTGCCCATTGTAGTTTACTGGTGTTACCAGCAGACCCAGAGTGACAAGTGAGCCAAAGCCTTAACTCCATCATGTCTCCTTTGCCTGTCGCTGTCCTGTAGCTTGGGTAGGGCTGCCACAAAGGAGTTTGTCTGTCCAGGGAACAGAACCCCAACAGAATGGACAGACCAGGGTATGTTGGGTGGACAAAAGTGGTCAGATAGATGAATGGCCAGGTAAGTTACACCCAGAAATTTTACTGGTGTATATATATGTGTGTGTGTGTGTGTGTAAAGATACTGACGGAATAGATGGCAAGAAGAGACCCAATTCCACTCACTTAGTCATATAATCATTGTTATCTCAGGTATCCTCACATAAACTCATTAACCTTCAGACTGAGTGTTTTACAAAAGAGGTCCCTAATGACTCAAAATTTCTACCCAAAGAACATGAATGTGACTCAGAGGTATGAAATTAAGCTATGCAGTTGAGAATTGCCTCCTACAAAGTACCTCAGCTAAACTTTGTGCCATCCTGATCAGGTTTTGGAAATTACTCATTTTGTCTGCAGCCCTTGAGGTCTAGCAGGAAATTTAAGAATATGCATTAAGCACTCTGAATGAAGAAGGAGCTGTGTAAATTACAGGAGTAAGTTACCATTTTCTCTTACATCTTAGCAACAGCAGTCAATATCTCTCTTGTACATGGAGTCAATCTGGGACGTATGGATTAACCCTAGAAACTCCTGAGCTACAGAAAGAAACCAGAGTGAGCAGGAAACTGAGATCAAAATCTTCTCCTTCCCTACAGACTTCACTAACTGCATTGGTGTTCCTACACTAAATGCTGCTGTTTTAAAACAAGTTAGATGTTTTGACAATCCTGATCCTTTGGGATAAGTCTAAGTCACGCTCTGGTAATTCAGATCAGATTTAGAGGCCTCCTCTGTTCAGTGCTCTGATTTAGGTATGTGCAACTGTAGCTTGCAGGAAAGGAGGATTTCACAAAGAACTTGCAGGTCAAATGAGGAATTATCCACAAGGTTATACAACAGCTGAGCAGTAGTGTTTGGACCATAACTCTGGATTTAAGTGTTTCAATTCTGCATCTGACGCCTTAGTCATTTATTGGCTTTAATTTCATGTGTTTGGAAGGAATTTTTCCCATGGGAGGTTTCAAAAAGACTGCAGCTAGTTATTCTTTGAATATTCTGGATTCAGATGGTGCTGACGTAATTTAGAAAACATTTTAACTCGGTCCAGGCTATACTATTACCAGTAAAAATTGTTTCAGCTAACAAGATGTGCTCAGAACATGGTGACCTAACAACCTGTAATAAGGTCCTCAAAACACATACTAAATAGAGGGAAATGGAGATGCCAATTGCCCCCAGCAGTGACACCCACTGTTCTCCTGTAACACTGTGTCACATACTTGTTTAAAATATATTAGTAAAGAATGTATTATACTTACTACAGTAACAATAGATGAGAAAAAAATCAACAAAGTAATGTTTAGGAGCAATAAAGAAAACCTTTTAAGAATGATTTGATGGTGCCACTAGAAACTAATGGTGCTGACTAGGAACGAATTACAGCTGCCCCTCTTGGCCTTGGGTTTGCTCGCAGGGAGGTTCTGATTACCCGGCGTGTGCTGCTGTCGCCGTCTGTGGCCGGCACTGCTGTTGCTTGTGCAGAAAACAAAGATACCACACAAGCTGCTGCTGACTGAGGTGGGGGGGGCGGGGGCGTGAGTTGGAGACATGAGACAGAAAGTGTTGCCATACTCTTCAAAGTGCTGCGCTTGGGGTATGTGTCCATTCACTAATTGCACAGGAGTTCGGTCACAGCAGGATTTTGTGATTACACAGCTTAATTGTTCCTGCCTATTATAAAGGGCTCTTTGTTTTTGCCATTTGTCTGTCATATTCATCCACACTTTCTATTATGTTTCTGCTTGCTTGTCCCCCACCAATTCCTCCAGACTATTATTTGCCATTTCAATACACTCCGCCACGCACGCCTCGGTTTAATTTCCTCATGCCTCTGCTCTTTCAGTTGTTTCTGTCTCGGTAGCTCTCAGCCGGCTCCCCTACTTCTAATTCAGCTCCCACTCACTTACTGAAAACCTCTCATGCTGATTTTACTTAATACAGTATAATTAAGGGTAGGGCTTTTCAGAGAGTTTTTCAGAGGTACATGCATAAGAGGATGGACTTTTCACGGTGCAAGCTATTTATTATGCTTGTTAGAAACAATGTTAAAGTAAAGGTGACTACAAACACTCCAGGGTAGACACCTTTGCAAAGAGTAGACAATGGGGGCCTTTGTGAGACCCCAGCAATGAAACGGCCTTAAAATGTCTCCCTCCCTACTGCTTGGTTGAAGAGTGGGTTGCCCCACACAGTTATTATTCTCTCTGGTTAAAAGTGAATAGGTGGGGGAGGACTGAGTAATAACCAAGATACAGTTCCTGAATTGTCTAGGTCTTCAAAACCAGCATATTATTAAACAGCAAGCGGAGACTGGTCAGATGCACTGCCACAGTCAGAAAAAAGTACTTCCTTAACCTGGTTATTTGTGTCAGGGACAGCAATGCTGCATTCGTGTAGCATTTACTATGGTTTTGATTTAGGCTTCCCTGGACACTAACGGAATTTGAGGAATTGCAAATGGCTTCACAAACCACTTCTTAGTCTGATGAAACAAAGAAAGTATAATACAAAAGGCAAAAATGCTTTCACATCCTGCTCTCATCAGAGTAATATGGGAAACATGTAAGTAAAAAAAACAAATCAGCACCTCGTTCACACTTCATCAACTGCCTAACAACTTGCAAACAGTTAATTACACACCTTTAAAATACACGTACAGGAGAAATGATTCAGAAAAAAGCTTCTATAATGAGACAGGACAGCACAGAAATACTGACTCCATACAGGTAAATTTAAGCCTTTAAATCTGACAGTACTGAAAGAATATACTGTGTGTAATAGTGAGGTAAATGTTGTCTGCTTTATGCTAAGCATTTAATAATCATTAATCTACAATGATTGCTCTACATTTGGTTTTTTTGCTACTAACCTTTGTAACCTCTGCTCTCCACTTAAAAGGGAGATTAGGGTTTACACATTACATAGAAGAATTGAATGCTAAATTGATTAAATATATTGAAGACTATCAAGTGATAAGCAGTGTTAGGCTGAGTTACTTTCACATTTCCAAATACTTAGGACCTATGTAGACCAGTAGCTGAGGCTCAGTAAATACATTATTGCTATGGCTAGCAGCAGAACATGGACTTTATACTGATTTTGCAAATCCGCTGAACTTGTCAGGCTTTGCTGAGCTTGCTTTAGCATTCCTGCAACTGTTTTACTTTGCTTACCTGTAACAACAATCTTACAATGATCCGGGAGTACTTCTCTAACATACTGATTTCCACATCGGCGACCAGTGCTAGTGGCACAAGGACATGAGGAAATGGAATGAACCTGGATCAGGGGAATTTCAGATTGGACATAAGGAAAAAGTTCTTCACTGAAAGGGTGGTCAGTCACTGGAACAGGCTCCCGAGGGAAGTGTTCACAGCCCCAAGCCTGCCAGTGTTCAAGGGGCATTTGAGCAACTTAGTCACATGGTTTAGTTTAGGTAGTCCTGTGAGGCGTGGGGAGCTGGACTCAAAGATTTTTATGGGTCCCTTTCAACTTGAGATATTCTACGTTTCTGTGTTTTAGTTTTTGGCAATTTTATATAATTGTGTGATACAACCATAATATGTAGTAGTAAGTGGTAATAAGCAGGTGGTAGAATTAAATGTTTATGCCCTTATCATAATAATGCAATGCAGGGGATTACGGTGTTGGAATGACAAGAGTGGGAGGAGGTGCAAGATGACACTGGAAACTCCAGGGCTGTAAACAAGTCACTGTTGGTCAGCTAAAAATACACTGACCTGGGAAGTTGGGAAAAGCCAGTTGCAGGGGTAACAAAGCAAAAAAACAACCCCCATCACACTGAACCAAATCATCTAAATAGGGGAAACAACCGAAGGGTGAGCAAAACACCAGTGACACAGAGGTAAATGTTAGGAAGTTGTTATAAGAATTTTAGCTATTTGGGTTTTTTTTTCCTTGTAATAGCACTATTTTCTTTTTTCTGTAGTTATTAAATCTCAATTGAAAAATCTTTCATGAACCTGTCAAGAATTTACCTATGTTGACAACAGACTCTTGACTTTGCAAATCATGTTTGTTTTCTTCTTTCTTATGCAAAAGTAGGAGTGCAATAACTGTTCCTTGAGGAAAGCCAGCACAATTAAGTTGACTATCACAAGTCATTGATATATTATTGATATATATTGATATGTTTTCTGGCCTTCAGATTATGCTATTTTCACTGACCAGTGACAGAATTTCAGGAATAAGTTTCTTGTGTTTCAATTCTTCTCTTTCTCCCTGATGGAGAGGTCACTACAGAGTTTTATGCTCTGTGGCTTGCCTGACCAACTGGAAGCAAAACTGTCTTGGTTTGAAAGACAGGTGTCTGCTCAGGAAGGCAGGAGCCTCCCTTGGAATGGAAAAATGTAAGCCCCTTCCCTCCAAATTATTATAATTTTGAAATTAAGGGAGTTTCAGGCAATTGTATAAGAAATAGGAATAACAGTTCTTTACTAGTATATTTAACAAGGCAATAATACAGAAACGCTGGCTTAACCTGACAGAGTCAGGATACGACCTGACACCCTGCCGGGCGAGGTGGTGGTAGCAGTCCGATTGAGTGATGGCTGCAGTCCTCTTTGAAGTGGTTCTGTCGAAGCAGTGATCCTGCAGACAGGTCTGGTCCTCCTCTGAAGGTCCAGTGGTGGTTTCATAGCTCCCGCCCCTAAAAACCCAGTAGGTGAGGACTGCTTGCCCTGTTCCAAACCCCAGATTCTATCCAGGTGGGAATGCTTGGTTCCTCCCCCTGGGCGGAGCATCTCACAATGGGCTGATGTAATTCCATGAGTCATGCGGTGGGTCCTTGACAGCCCATTGAACAGAGATAGCCCCCGGAGGGAGTTTATCAGGGATGAGTCATGGTAGGAGATAACGAGCCCTGCCCCACCTGCTTTAACAGCCTGTGAAGATGATAATAGAATGCATACTACTGGTTACATCTTACATCGTAACCTAGGACAAAAACCTACTTTATTCTGACCAGATTGCGTTTCAGTGTGTATGAAGCATAACATGAACAGTATGTGATGGTCAAAGGTAGCAGGAGTTAGGTTCCCAGTCATGTAATGAAATGGAGATGTGTAATAATACAATACTGAAGATGCTGCAATCATATTTTTTCCAGTACAATAGCAAGTTTAAGATTTATTGCCCTCTTTTGTGTGACACCATTGATTGCTGCCCTTGGGCCACAAGTTCTTCAAGCCACAGCTGGACTATACGAAGTGTTTGTCTGCAGTACCATTAAGCAGTCAGACTTTTTGATCCTGTGCCCTTTTTTCACTGCACCTTTTCTGTGCTCTGAGGCAGTTTGATCCGGCCCAGTATTTTCCTCCAGAACACACTTCCTCAGAGCAGTACACTCAACACCACTCAAACATTCATTCCTTTACTATATGGAGGAAGATAAAAATGCCTTAAATACCCTACAGATAGTTGTATTCACAAACGTAAGGAACTTGATTTCAACTCAAAGCAGGTCTTGAATATCTCCTATAGATTTTCTGTGCTTTTAAAATGCAAAATGAAATTAACCTGGAGGAAACTGAACTAAATGTGTTTTTAGCTTAAAGCTTGCTGCAGTCTGTTGAGAGTCTTTTAAATGGATATTGTAGTGCAAAAGTTTTGTGGATTGCCAAGAATGCTTTAATGGTACTCTCAACTGAAAAGTAATTGAAAAGGTGGGTGAAAAGGGCTCGCTTTTCTTTATTTCAGTCACAGATGCATCAAAGCATAGAAACAGCAAAACATTTTCAGTACCTCCTTGTTAGAGTTGAAAGCAAAAAACCCCTGTCATTTACTTCTGGGTACCAATGCAGTTGTGGTAGGAATACTTACTTTTAAAAAAGAAAAATAAAATGGTGCAAACATTGGTAATGTATCATTTACAGCTCATAACTTTAGTATCAGCTTTGATAAATTTAACTTTATCCACAACTAAATAAAGAGTAAAAATGGGCATTTCCTGCTAGTTGCTTAGCACACACCTGATTTCAAAATGAAGAGAACTGATAAGCCATGATTGATCTTGTGAGGTTTATAGCAAAAGCCTTTAATCTGAAAAGAGTTTAATCTCAAGAATTTTAGTGGGAATTATTTCATACTGTCAGCTTCAAGTGCATGGAAACATTGAGGCACATAAGGTGCTTCTCTAACGTTACAATTAAAAAGACAATATTGTATTTTGCAGCAATGTTTGTAAACAATTTGTGAAGGTTTCACAGTAAAATTTTTACATGAAAATGGAGATCGTGGATAGCAATGGCCAAATACTCTACTAATTTCTACACAATGCACTGAATACCTCCTTGTAGAATCTTAAAGAGCACACTATTCAAATGTGTTAAAGAATGCATTCAATAAAGGTTAACCAACAACAAAGTTAGTAAGACTTATTTGATTGTAAAGGTAATGCTTATTTAAAAATGTGTCAAGGGAAAACAAAAAGTGAAACAGGGTAACAATCACTGGTTTTCCCTGGGTAGCAAACATGTTGGCATCAAGTGATATATATCAAATAATGTATTTCAGAAAACAAAATCACACCAAAGCTGATTCTGTTTTTTTCGGGAAAATGTTTTAAGCATGTCCTGGTTTAAAAGACAGGTGTCTGCCAAGGAAGGCAGGAACCTCCCTGGAATGCAAAATATGACCCCTTCCCTCTAAGTTGTTATAACCTTGAAATTATGGGGCTTTCAGGCAAAGATATAGGAAAAGGAATAACAGTTTTTTACTTTTTATATATATATATATATATATATAATAGAACAAGACAGACAAACGACAAGAAGCACAGCAACAACAAAAACCAGACAACCCAATAACAACCTTTGCTCGCCCGTCAAACGATTTCTCCTTTGGTGGAGTTACGCCCACAACCGGCAGGGCACTGTTGGCTCCTGGCGAGGCAGAGGGGATGCGCTAGTTCCGCTGTGCCCTCAGGGGCACTCCGATGTGGGCTTGGGGAACCTCCTGAGGGGGTGGTGGGAGCTTGGGCGGAGGGGAGGATGGGAGGATTGCTCCTTTGCACAGCTCATAGGCAGCGGCTAGTCACGATGTCAGGCTACCACGCAGAGAAGTGGCCCGGCGGGGGCAGCCCCGGTCCCAGTGGCACCCCACACACTGGCTCTGGACCCTCAAAGGGCCGGGAAACAGGGAGAAGGCGAGCAGGCGAGCAGGCTTGCAGTGTAGAGACCGCGGCGGATCGGAGTCTCGGAGCCTAACACACAGGCGCAGCCGCAGGGCGCAGGGGTCCGTCGGGAGGCGCTCCCGGTCCCGGGTTTGGCACCACATGCGCTGGGGCTCTGAGCTCCCGAGTGGCAGGGAAGCAGGGAAACAAACCGGCAGGCCCTGGTCGCAGTGCCGAATTAAAAAAGAAAAAAAACCCCTAAACCCCACAGGGCAATAGGATCTCAGGTCAGATCCACTCTCCATGTTGCATGGCTGCTGCCTCAATCCCCCACTGGAAGGATGGACCAGCCCCGGCCCCAACCCCTGCAGGATGCCGGGCCCTCCTTCACCCATCTCAATATCCCCCGAGCCGTGGTGGGGTGGGGCGAGGGGGAAGGCGGTTAGGGCAGTGACAATTCCAGGCACAAAATGACTATGGGATAACCCCATCACCATGAGCCACCTCCCCCCTCCAGCCCTCAAGACAAAGCATTAAAAGCGGCAAGTGTTGCTGAAATGTGTTTGGAATAGTGCGTAACAAGAAATTCTATAGATTATGTGTCCTTGTACTAAAAATGGTCTCTGACAGTGTGCTTTCCAATTCAGTTTATTAATAAGTACTCTACCACACTGCTTCTAAGATAGTTGACTCCTATCTCAACAACTATGGAAATATTTTATTTCTGTAAAAAGACATGGTCAGATTACAGACAACTATGCATTCATACTTTCATAGTTCAGCCTCAAAGTCAAGATCATTTAAATTATAAACAATTTTATATTTGAGCTTAAAAATAACATTTTAGTAATAAACTGCAAATAACTGCACAGTCAGGCAGAGGTGTCATCTTACATTGGTTTCCAGCAGTGGCCTGACTAGTAGAAGTATCTCCCAGCATCCAGTTAGGAACTCCCTGAGCCAGAGGTAGTTCCTAAGTGTGTGATAATCTGTAATAGATTTTCCCTCCATGAACTTGCCTATTGACTGTTGAAGGTACTTGAATTATGTGGAAAAACCTCCTGCTTCAGACTATACTGGCACCTGCACTTGTTACAGCAACTGATAAAAACAGCTAAACACTGAATGAAAACACAAGCCCCAGTGTATCCATCTGCACCAACTAGGAAAACCCAACTACCATCCATGAAGCCAGAACTGGCAGTACAATGCAGCCAGCTCTATGTGCAGCAGATGTGGCTGACATCAGTCCAGATCAAATCTGGTGTGCACTGGGGAAGTCATCAGCTGAACAAAAGTCTTGCCATTTTCTGTGGGTTACAATATGTGCAAGGTACAGAACTGCTTTGTACTGAAATATTAAGAACTCTCAGTATTACATATGAATATCCAAGCAGAGATTTATTGTTGTCCAATTGCCAACATATGGCCACAAGAATAGACTCCTTATGTATTTGAATCTCCTTCCTCACTGAAGGAAAACACAGCCACTGGAATGCAGCATTCTCAAGTTTTTGGGGACTCAAATTGTAACTGCAGGGGCTGAAAAAGGATCAGGCCAAGTACCGTATTTCGTGCGGGGCCTGACGGGCTCTGTGCGTGGCGCAAGATGAGCCTGTCAGGCCGCCC